>CM024762.1:116834728-117069823 GCA_014218235.1 Colocasia esculenta
AACATCTTTATTCTCTCTCTTTCTTCTTCTGCACCTATTTCTCTCCTCTTGCTTTTCCTTTTTTCCTCTGCACTTTCTTTCTCCTCTTCTTATTTCCTTCTCCTTTCTATGACGAGGGGCAAATGAGGTATGGAGGAAGAAAAGAAAGGGGGATGAAGGAGGAAGCGGTGGCATTCTATGGAGGAAGAAAAGAGGACTGGAAGAAGAGAAAATAGTGAAGTGGAAGTGTAGGAAAAAGAAGTAGCAGAATGATAGAAGTTAGGGGGTATATAAAGGAAGCCATGCGAGAGGGAGAATGATCCTATCATCCTCATCTCAATAAGGATCACCCAAATCCCACATGTAGCCACCCCACACATGTAATCATACTTACTTAACCAATCTTCCGTAAATAGTTACATAATTCAATTTTAATATTCGTTTAGGTTCTTTGGGTCTATATTTTATACTTAAATGATATCCAATTGAGATGAAATTTCAAACATAAGTTTATTAATATGTGATACAAATTATGATGATTTGTTTTAATTTTTTTGGATTAATTTTTCATCGAGTGAAAATTACTCCAAAAATTATTATGTTGACTTAATCTGGATATCTGTGCATAAATATTTAAGATATTTATATTTTTGGAATCAATATATTTTTTTGGTAATTATATATTGTTAGATTTTACTTTCGTTACTGATTCCGATGACACCCTATTAGAATGTGCACATCTGAAGATATCACCGGAATCACATTAATATATGAAATATTTTAGATTTAAGCGAACCTTGTTTGTTGTAAGTATTTATATTTTTTATGAGAATTAGAATCTTTTCTACTATCCAATATCTTATTATTATTTTGATATTAAATTGGGTAAATTAATTAGGAGTCCCTAATAGATATTGATTTTATTTCTAGTCCCTGACAAACTGTAACTCATTACATTAAGTGTTATTTCTGATTACAGTATACATTAAATCATGTTACAGTAATCTCTCTATTACAGTGAGAGACTTCTAATTAATTTCCCCTATTAAATTTTAGAGTGTTATAGGCTGCCAGATTGTAGGAGCGCCATCGCATGGGGGTGACCCTACAGTAAATAGTGCTCGTGGATTCTTAGGTGTACGCATTGCCACATGATGATCCATGTGGCAGGGTACATGTAGGTCCAGCTCAAGGACTGGCAAGGGACACATGTGGGCACAAGCGGGCCACCCACGCACGCGCATGTGTTCGTTAATGCTGGTGTATTTCCTATGCCTGTGCTATGAGCATGCTTTTGCATTGTCATGCCTAGATCCTATGCGTCACATATGCTTGGTCATACGTGATGGTAGCTTTGATAATCGGTTACACTATCCGCAAAGTAGTTACTCGCAGATAGTGTAACGTCTGCTAAAACCTCCACGCTTTGATATCATGCAGATATCTCATGCTCTTATCTAAGACATATCTGAATTTGGTTCATTTGAGGCCCAAAGATAAGGCGGTAGCACTTTTTTTTTATGGCACTTTTGACCCTATCTTTATCCTGCAATTACCAAGCTGCAAGTACTAAGTGCTTTGATTGCATTATTTATTCTAAAAAAAATTGTAAAATGTTCGCTTAAACCCCCATAATTTTTCTCCAAACCTTTCGTTCGATTTCTTAAAAAATCACATCAATAGGATATGAATTATAATATTTTTTCCAACTTTGGTGTGTTCCTATCACTGAGGACTCTTAAATACACTTTATTAAATTACATCAGCCTAATGCCATTAATTACATGGTGCAATAGCGCCGAATCTTCCATTTGATTCCTAACACTGTGATATAATAAATCTCTATTACCTAAAATTGAATCAACAAGACATTGGAAATCAAATCAACACTTTCATCGAAACCTGTTTTACATGAACCTACTTCACGTAGGAACAACGAAGCACTTTGAACATCCTGTACACAGATTTCCTATACAGCTTACAAAATGCTCACAACTGCCTTCTAAAGTAACCTTTGGTATTCCACACAAGCAAACTGATAACAAATCACACCAACCCTTCCAAAAGTAATTACAGCCAAAACACGGTTCAAACGTACAGGACTAGGAAGCATCTTAACACCATTGTTCTCACAAAAAAAGTCACAAGATAGGCACATATTTAATTCACATTCATGCCCAAAGATATAACTCTGGATGACCCAGATTTATCAACCCCACACATTACTGTTCGTCTAAACCAAGTCCGTTATGATTTGCAACCAACTTCTCATACCATGAAAATTTCTTGCCACGATCAATCCACTGATGGGTTGCGCTTGCAAACAAATTTCTAACACTCGGACAAAATATCCAAACAATTACAAAACCTGCGCCCTTATGAAGGGGATTGGCTGCGTTTGGGGCATAAGCATACCTCTATATAACCACATCCACTGCAATTATTCCCATGCCTAACAGTCGTCGGCCTCCCATGCAAATCCAGCAGTGCAACCATGTCTTCGACGGTGTTAGACTGTGACGACCATCTCTGTAACGACCCTCTCATATCGGTACGGTTCCACCAACCCACGTCGATATAAAAGGTATCACTACAGTGGGACATTTACCCAACACTAGTACGATAGGCTGAAACATACACAAATATATTATATCTCATGACAGCGGAATTTAAAGAACTGAAAAGATTTTTTCCATCATCCACATTCTATCCACAGTCCGTATAGAAGGAAAGAGAGCTAACTATTCATAACTGAAATACAACAAATACATTGTCCACATGAGACTACGCAGAGTCTTTATTACATACTATGAAGAATGGAAAGTACAATGCTAACTCCACAACCTCTCTCCTACTCTCGCTCCGAGTCGCTCCTAACGATCTCCTCGGAAGAAGTAGAAACGTCTGCACCTGTACGCCGAAGCAAGAATGAGTTCAAAAGAACTCAACAAGTAACACCAGCACACTAAACATACATGCATCGAGTAATATCCATACTCTTAAGCTACATCATTTACACATAATGCATGGAAGTGACAATTTCTCAAATAAAAGTCTATTCATGATTTCTACACATTTTTCACAGGATTTGTTTTTATATACAATAAGCAATCCTATCACATGATTTCTACACTTTTCACTATGCTAAACTGATTTCATTCATAAGCCACATGTTGTCATTTTACACAATATTTACACATTTCATAACAATTAATTAACATGAATTCTAAGGCAATTGTACACATAGATAACATATTCATATTAGTGAAAAGCTCGCTGTTTTACTACTATCATGTCACATTCATAAGAAACTTATCATTTTGCATGCTTTCATAAGATTTTATGAACACATATCACTTACACAGGTTCACAATTTACACATTTCACTTTCACTTAAACACATTTCACTTTCACTTAATGCCGTGACACATAGCCCAAACCACTTTAGAAGGACACACACTGATCACATCACATATCAATCACCTAGGCATTCCAGTGATCAATCTTAGTTACTGCGCAGAACCGGGAGAAGCACTCTCCACCCTAACCAGCGATACTTGTTCGCCTCCAGGATTTAATCCCAATGCCCATGGGACATCACACACTTTGAACTTTCCCGTGGGGACTTTACCACAGTACAGTTCCACAGCCCTCTAAGGTAGCAGTGTCACACATTGGCACATTAATACATTTTCTCAATTTTACACATTCTAAACACAACATAATCACACATTCATCTCATGTTCACACATTTACATTCTTCAGTATTACCTAGCATGGTACTACTGTTTTCAGTATTAATCAGATTTTACAACAATCCTAATCATGCTGAAATTTTTGCATAATTAAACATTATCATATAGCATGTATTAACCATTAATACTTACATAAACAAGTTTATATAGCTACTGTCATCTGTTCAGTACAGAAATTTAACCAGAAATTCATCATAGTTTAACTATCATGCATACCAAATTTTGCATTTTTCTGAGTTACACATATTTTCTGAAAATTCTAACAGTGATGATATCAATAGTAAAAATAGTCAAACTGATACCATTTTTCATTATTCGGATTCACAATTTATTTCATACATGAATACTGACAGTACAAATTCTATCACAAATTCAGGGATTTAACTAGTTTCGCAAAAATTCTTAGCTTTATGCATTGAATAGACATGTTAACTATTTTTCAGTCCAGAAAATTTAATAAACTGTACAGATATTATAAATTGCTCAAATTTTTATATCATGCATCAGATCTTATGAACAATGTACAGAAAATTTATGACACTAAATTTCTACACATAATTCATAAACGACATTTTCCAAGATTTACATTCTATTGGTAACACATTCCAAAAATTCTAATAATAGTGAAAATTACAAAAATGCACAAACTCACAGTACACCCAAACATATATTTACATATCATATAAAATTTTTACCGTATATCCTCATGCGGAAAAACTCGAAAATTAGTTCATATAAGGACAGACTTGCTCACTGTTGCAGTCTGAAGAACTCGACGGCAAGGGTGGCCGTCTATAGGTTAACGGCATTAGATGATGCCGCCAACACATGATATTAGCGGCAAGGGATCTTGCCGTTAATATCTTGTCTGCAGAACACAGACTGAAAGCCAATAAATCACTTGAACAGGGGTTTCCAGGACACGAGAAAAATCTGAGAAAATCCTGGGACATACTAGACACATGTAGGGTTAATGTGTATGGGGTACTTGCCTTCTGTAAAATCTACCGACGATGATTTAAGCCGGAGAAGCCCTCCTCGGCCTGTGCCAAAGAGTCTCCAAATCTCTCCTTCTTCGGATCTTCTGTGATCTTCACAGCACACCAGTGGGGAGTCGTTCCCGGATGTTCAAGGTCGACACCAGTTGATGCAGATCGCCAGACGAAGCCTCCCGAAGCCGGATCTTTCAGATTCAAGTTAGGGTTTTTGCACAGAAGAGAGGTTTTTGACCCAAGAGCCAAAGGGATGGATCTGGCCGAAATCTGGATATTATAAGGGTTGGGGTCGGATAGGTTAAAGGGCAAGTCTCAGAGCCGTTGGGAAGGGTTCCTAATCAAGAGGCTCAATTTCCGGAGGCGTTTCCGGATCTGAAAACGTAACAGATCTGGGATATTGGCGTCCATATCCATGGTCGCCTATCCAGAAATGGGCGTCCATCGATGTTGCCGCCTACCCCTTGTCAGCGTCAGCCGATGTGGACGCCGACTGGCCGACAAAACTCACTTTAATCTGCAGAATTTATAATACTACACACTAAATATATATATATATATATATATATACTTAAATACACTAAGTACATTTCAATAATACTATCATACAATTTATATCAATAAATACTTATACAATAATCATACATCAATAGTATACACTTATACGCACATACATATACTTAACAAACAAGGTGAAATTCAAGGGCCTTACACCCTCTCCCCCTTAAAGAAACTTCGTCCTCGAAGTTAGACTGACACTACTCAAACAACTGAGGATATTTCTTTTTCATTGCATCCTCAAGCTCCCAAGTAGCCTCCTCTCGCGAGAAGTTACGCCATAAGACTTTACTGACGCAATGCTCTTGTTTCGGAGATGTTGAACCTTCCGATCAAGAATAGCTACTGGTTGCTCTACATAAGAAAGATCTGGCTGGATCTCCACTGGCTCATGGCTAATAACATGAGACGGATCTCTGACATACTTCCTGAGCATAGATACGTGAAAACAGGATGAACGCTAGCCAAAGCTGGAGGTAAAGCTAGCTCATATGCCACGTTGCCCAATCGTCGGAGAATCTCATACGGGCCAATGAACCTAGGGCTCAACTTACTATGCCTGCCAAATCTAACTACACCTCGCGTAGGCGAAATCTTCAAAAAGACATGCTCACCTACTTCGAACTCTAGATCCTTCCTCCTGTTGTCGGCATAACTCTTTTGCCTATCCTGTGCCGCAACAAGTCTCTTCCTAATGAGCTGGACCTTATCCGAAGTCTCCTGAACTAACTCCGGACCGATCAACTGCCTATCACCGGTCTCCTCCCAACATAAAGGAGATCTGCAAGGCCTACCATATAAAGCCTCAAATGGAGCCATGCCAATGCTCGCATGAAAACTGTTGTTATATGCAAACTCCACTAGAGGTAAATGGCGCTCCCAATCATCCTTCCAATCCAGCACACAAGCCCTCAACATATCCTCAAGCGTCTGGATAGTCCTCTCGGACTGTCCATCTGTCTGGGGATGAAATGCTGAACTGAGCTTCAGCTCCGAACCTAACGCATCCTGAAGACCCTTCCACAGCCTCGAAGTAAATCTCGGATCTCGATCCGAAATAATAGACTTCGGTACTCCATGCAATCTAATAATACTACTAACATACAGTCTAGCTAAACTCTCTACTGACTGCTTCTTCTTCATAGGCAAGAAATGCGCAGTCTTCGAGAATCGATCTATCACTACCCAAATCGAGTCATTTCCTCGTCTAGACCGAGGCAAACCCGTAACAAAATCCATAGTGACAGCTTCCCACTTCCAAACTGGGATCTCCATCTTCTGCATAAGACCAGATGGTCGCTGCCGCTCGGCCTTCACTTGCTGGCATACTAGACATCTAGACACAAACTCGGCTACATCTTTCTTCATGCCCCACCAAATGATCTCTTTAAATCCTGGTACATCTTAGTGTTACCCGGATGAATAGAGAATCTAGATCTATGAGCTTCTGCTAAAACATGCTCACGAACATCTACACATCTGGAACACAGACACGATGATGGAATCTAATCACACCATCCTCATCACGAGCAATACCCGCTTTGCCCACTAACTCTTGGAGTCTAGGGTCGGCTTCTGATGCTCTATCACTTCATCTAACACCGATGACCTAATGGACAGCTGAGCCACAAAAGCTCGGCATAGAGATGGCTCCAACTCGGTCATCGCACGCTGCATCCTCCAACATCTTCCAGTCCTGCTGGAGAGACGACCTCTTTCTACTAAGGGCATCTGCTACGACATTCGCCTTTCCAGGATGATACTGGAGATCGAAGTCATAGTCCTTCAGGAATTCAATCCATCTTCTCTGTCTAAGGTTTAATTCTTTTTGAGAGAAAAGATACTTTAGGCTCTTGTGATCAGTGAACACCTCAAATCTGACACCATAAAGATAGTGCCTCCAGATCTTCAGTGCATGAACCACTGCCGCAAGCTCAAGATCATGAGTTGGATAGTTTCGCTCATGCTCCTTCAATTGTCTCGAAGCATATGCTACTACCCTCCCTTGCTGCATCAACACACAGCCAAGACCAATCCGAGATGCATCCGTGTAGATAGCAAAATCCTCTACACCACTCGGTAGAACTAACACAGGGGCCGATGTGAGTTTAGTCTTCAATAATTGAAAACTACTCTCACACTCCTCGGACCAGACAAACTTCACTCCCTTCCTGGTCAGCTGAGTCAATGGGGCGGCGATGGATGAAAATCCCTCAATAAAGCGCCGATAATAACCCGCCAAACCAAGAAAACTCCGAATCTCTGAAGGAGTCTTGGGACTCTCCCAATCCATAACAGCCTGGACTTTCGCTGGGTCCAATGCTACACCAGCACCAGAGATAACATGCCCAAGGAAATGAACCTCGCGCATCCAAAAATCGCACTTGCTGAATTTTGCATACAGCTTGTGCTCACGGAGAACTTCTAACACTATCCTCAAATGCTGACGATGTGTGGCCTCATCCGGAGAGTAACCACACGTCATCAATGAAGACTACAACAAACTATCTAGATAGGGTCTAAACACCCTGTTCATGAGATCCATGAACGCTGCAGGGCGTTGGTTAGACCAAACGGAAGGACCAAAAACTCATAATGTCCATAACGGGTTCTAAATGCCGTCTTGGACACATCCTCACTCCTAATCCTCAACTGATGATAGCCAGAACGCAAATCAATCTTAGAAAAGACCGATGCATTCTGTAGTGATCAAACAAATCATCAATCCGAGGTAAGGGATACCTGTTCTTTACCGTCACCTGGTTTAGCTTCCTATAATCAATGCATAACCGAAGTGACCCATCCTTCTTCTTGACGAACAAGACTGCGCCCCAAGGGGAAACGCTAGGGCGAATAAATCCCTTATCTAACAAATCCTGCAACTGCTTCCTTAACTCAGCTAATTCCGCAGGTGCCATCCGATAAGGTGCCTTCGAGATAGGAGAGATGCCTGGAAGCAACTCTAGAGTGAACTCTATCTCTCTAGCTGGTGGCAATCCAGATAAATCGTCAGGAAAGACATCTGGATACTCCGCACTACATCTATCTCGGCAAGAGTAAGTGACTCATCAGCCTTGGGTATTAAAACCACACTGGCAAGAAATGTCACAACCCTTGTTCACCATTCTCATTGCCCTCATGGCCGAGATGACAAACTTTCCCGCTAGTTCCTCGGCAAAGGATGAGAAAATTCATCCTCGCCAGGAATGCGGAAAACAATCTTCTTCCCACGACAATCTACCAATGCATAGTGCTCCTCTAGCCAATCCAGACCAAGAATAGCATCATAGTCCTTCATCTTAAGCAAGAAGAAACACCCTTCTAGGACTCTATCCTCAATGCACACCGGTAAAGACGGAATACACTTCCTAGTCGATACCGTACCCGCAGGTGTATGCACAGACAAAGGGACCTCTAAATCCTCAGACTCTAACCCTGACTCTAAAGCTAACTGCCTAGCAAAACGCTCGGAAATGAACGAGTGAGTAGCACCCGTATCGAACAAAACCCGAGCATGCACACCTAAGAACAAACCGTACCTTCGGTGACATGATCCGCCTGCTCGGCGTCCTCACGAGCTAATGCAAACACTCGAGCTGGGGCTCGAGGTCTCCCTGGTCGTCCTGTCGCTGGCGCTGCTGCTGCTGCTACTGGGGCTGGCCCCCGCTGGGCTCCCTGTTGAAGCCTCGGACAATCCTTAATCTTATGATCACTGCTCCCGCACTTTAAGCACTTTCCTGCTATCAGCCAACATTCCGTACCGCCATGTGCCCTCCCGCAATGAGGACACTCCTTCTTACCACTAGGGGAACGTTGAGAGGATACCTGACCACTGCCTGATGCCACAGGACGCTGCGGTGACTGGAAAGTCGCCTTCTTCCTCTCCTGCCTCTGGAAAGGAACTGCTGGCCTCTTTGAGAAGCCTTCTTCTCCTCCAGATACTGCTCCATCTCCCCTCCTGCCGACACGCCGCGCTGAGCGCCTGCTCGAGAGTACGATGGTCGAAAGCTACCAATCTCGTCCTCAGTGATGGTTTCAGACCCATCACGAATTTCTTCGCCTTCCTGCGCTCATCAGCTACAATATGAGGGCGTACTTTGATAGCTCGGCAAACCTGGCCTCGTACTCCAACACCGTCATGGAGCCCTGAGTCAACGAGAGGAACTCCTGCTCCATCTTGTCCTGGATGTGCTCCGGAACAAACTTGGCTCGGAAAAGCCTCACGAACTCATCCCATCCGACTTCCATGGCACCATCCTCGAACCGAGTACGTAACAACGAGGACCACCATACATCGGCTCGCTCCTGCAAAACCATCCATGAGAACTAACCAACCAATTTATACTTAAAGTAATCAATAGCTTAGATTACACATACCTGTAGCATATAGGTGGCTAAGGTAACCTTGTCATCCTCAGCACACCTAATGGCCCGAAGATCTTCTCAATCTCCCTCATCCAGTTCTCAGCCAATAATGGATCGCTCTCCCCCTTAAAAGAAGGTGGCGACATCCTCTTGAACCTTTCCATGATGGAGGTCCACCATGGTCAGCCTGGGGAACTGGTACCTGAGCCTGCTACAACAAGCAACAAAATTAACATATATAACATAACAATCATGCATTTAAAATACAGACTACTTTATCTTATTATTCTAACCTGAGCCTCCAACTGGGCCTGGAGTGCAGCCTGAGTGTGGGCCTGCGTTTGCATGGCCTGCACCAAACCCTGCATGAAAACTCCATAGTCTACTGGTGGCGGTGGAGGAAGTACAGGACCCTGGGGTGCAGGGCCTGCCTGCTCACCCTGATCTCACGCCGAGGCTCATCTCTCCTCTGCTCGCCATCACGAGCAGGAACACCACGCCTACCACGCGAAGCCATATCCTGTAAAACAGATTAATCACCATTTAGAACTAAACCATCTAAATTCTAACTAATTACTTATCTATGTGGACAATCTACACTGACTTAGTATACAATGAAGATGATGGTATATGCATATTTATGTACAATTTCAGCCTGATGCTCTGATACCAATCTCTGTAACGACCCTCTCATATCGGTACGGTTCCACCAACCCACGTCGATATAAAAGGTATCACTACAGTGGGACATTTACCCAACACTAGTACGATAGGCTGAAACATACACAAATATATATTATATCTCATGACAGCGGAATTTAAAGAACTGAAAAGAATTTTATTCCATCATCCACATTCTATCCACAGTCCGTATAGAAGGAAAGAGAGCTAACTATTCATAACTGAAATACAACAAATACATTGTCCACATGAGACTACGCAGAGTCTTTATTACATACTATGAATTAATGGAAAAGTACAATGCTAACTCCACAACACTCTCTCCTACTCTCGCTCCGAGTCGCTCCTAACGATCTCCTCGGAAGAAGTAGAAACGTCTGCACCTGTACGCCGAAGCAAGAATGAGTTCAAAAGAACTCAACAAGTAACACCAGCACACTAAACATACATGCATCGAGTAATATCCATACTCTTAAGCTACATCATTTACACATAATGCATGGAAGTGACAATTTCTCAAATAAAAGTCTATTCATGATTTCTACACATTTTTCACAGAGGATTTGTTTTTTATATACAATAAGCAAATCCTATCACATGATTTCTACACTTTTCACTATGCTAAACTGATTTCATTCATAAGCCACATGTTGGTCATTTTACACAATTTTACACATTTCATAACAATTAATTTAACATGAATTCTAAGGCAATTGTACACATAGATAACATATTCATATTAGTGAAAAGCTCGCTGTTTTACTACTATCATGTCACATTCATAAGAAACTTATCATTTTGCATGCTTTCATAAAAATTTATGAACACATATTCACTTACACAGGTTCACAATTTACACATTTTCACTTTCACTTAAACACAATTTCACTTTCACTTAATGCCGTGACACATAGCCCAAACCACTTTAGAAGGACACACACTGATCACATCACATATCAATCACCTAGGCATTCCAGTGATCAATCTTAGTTACTGCGCAGAACCGGGAGAAGCACTCTCCACCCTAACCAGCGATACTTGTTCGCCTCCAGGATTTAATCCCAATGCCCATGGGACATCACACACTTTGAACTTTCCGTGGGGACTTTACCACAGTACAGTTCCTCAGCCCTCTAAGGTAGCAGTGTCACACATTGGCACATTAATACATTTTCTCAATTTTAACACATTCTAAACACAACATAATCACACATTCATCTCATGTTCACACATTTACATTCTTCAGTATTACCTAGCATGGTACTACTGTTTTCAGTATTAATCAGATTTTTACAACAATCCTAATCATGCTGAAATTTTTGCATAATTAACATTTATCATATTAGCATGTATTAACCATTAATACTTAACATAAAACAAGTTTATATAGCTACTGTCATCTGTTCAGTACAGAAATTTAACCAGAAATTCATCATAGTTTAACTATCATGCATACCAAATTTGCATTTTTCTGAGTTACACATATTTTCTGAAAATTCTAACAGTGATGATATCAATAGTAAAAATAGTCAAACTGATACCATTTTTCATTATTCGATTCACAATTTATTTCATACATGAATACTGACAGTACAAATTCTATCACAAAATTCAGGGATTTAACTAGTTTCGCAAAAATTCTTAGCTTTTATGCATTGAATAGACATGTTAACTATTTTTCAGTCCAGAAATTTAATAAACTGTACAGATATTATAAATTGCTCAAATTTTTATATCATGCATCAGATCTTATGAACAATGTACAGAAAATTTATGACACTAATTTCTACACATAATTCATAAACGACATTTTCCAAGATTTACATTCTATTGGTAACACATTCCAAAATTCTAATAATTAGTGAACATTACAAAATGCACAAAACTCACAGTACACCCCAACATATATTTACATATATAAAATTTTACCGTATATCCTCATGCGGAAAACTCGAAAATTAGTTCATATAAGGACAGACTTGCTCACTGTTGCAGTCTGAAGAACTCGACGGCAAGGGGTGGCCGTCTATAGGTTAACGGCATTAGATGATGCCGTCAACATGATATTAGCGGCAAGGGATCTTGCCGTTAATATCTTATCTGCAGAACACAGACTGAAAGCCAATAAATCACTTGAACAGGGGTTCCAGGACACGAGAAAAATCTGAGAAAATCCTGGGACATACTAGACACATGTAGGGTTAATGTGTATGGGGTACTTGCCTTCTGTAAAATCTACCGACGATGATTTAAGCCGGAGAACCCTCCTCGCCTGTGCCAAAGAGTCTCCAAATCTCTCCTTCTTCGGATCTTCTGATGATCTTCACAGCACACCAGCGTGGGGAGTCGTTCCCGATGTTCAAGGTCGACACCAGTTGATGCAGATCGCCAGACGAAGCCTCCCGAAGCCGGATCTTTCAGATTCAAGTTAGGGTTTTTGCACAGAAAGAGAGGTTTTTGACTCAAGAGCCAAAGGGATGGATCTGGCCGAAATCTGAATATTATAAAGGGTTGGGGTCGGATAGGTTACTGGGGCAAGTCTCAGAGCCGTTGGGAAGGGTTCCTAATCAAGAGGCTCAATTTCCGGAGGCGTTTCCGGATCTGAAAACGTAACAGATCTGGGATATTGGCGTCCATATCCATGGTCGCCTATCCAGAAATGGGCGTCCATCGATGTTGCCGCCTACCCCTTGTCAGCGTCAGCCCATGTGGACGCCGACTGGCCGACAAAACTTACTTTAATTCTGCAGAATTTATAATACTACACACTAATATATATATATATATACTTATACACTAAGTACATTTCAACAATACTCATCCATACATTTATATCAATAAATACTTATACCTAATAATCATACATCAATAGTATACACTTATACGCACATACATATACTTAACAAACAAGGTGAATTTCAAGGGCCTTACAAGTACACAATCTTGTAAAATGCCATTCTCTGCTTCGCTCGTGCTAATGGGGTAATTCACTCCTGTAAATAGCATTGGAAAGCCCAAGCCATGAACTCCATGTCTCTGGACTGAATTACAGATATTCTCCTGCTCCTATCATCAACTCATCGTCCATCAGTTCCAAAAATGTGAAATCCTTCCTTGGACAACATGTTTCCTTCCTACAACAACATATATAGGGATGCAATAATTAGTCTGATAGTAAAATAATCTATTTTTAAAAGAAAGCAAACCTTTGGTTGGATTTCCTCCAGTTGACCTTTATCACTTGTCATGCTATGGGATGGGACGTTCATGCTATTGGACCATTACTTGTTCAATGAAATAATTCAACCGCTGCGACAAGTTGGAAGTGATAACATTGTCTATTAAAATTCCAACAGGAAACAACATGAACAAGTTTAGACATAAGTAACAAGAACATGTGTAAATGACATCCACGAATACAAAAATAGGATTATCTATTGCCAACGGCCCAAAGCTGATCTGCAATTTGTTCACGTAGGACCTCCCCAGCTGTAGTGGCAGCTAAATTAATGATGATGTTAGTTGGCACATCATCATCCCCAGCTCCATCATTGTCCAAATGTTCATCTGTTACCGGGTTGAAATAATAATTGTATCCTTGCTCAAGACGAATGAAATTATGAACAACACAACATGCTGCAACAATAGCTCTTTGTGTTGCCCATGGATACATGTTCCCCTCACGCAAAGTTTGGAACCTCATCTTCAAACCCCAAACGTGCATTCCACTACATTCCTTAACTCAGCATGTCGATGATTGAACTTCTCTTGCTTGTTTGTCTATGGTTGGTTGCTATTCTTGAACCTTGACAAATGATATTCTGAGCCTGATATGGGGCTAGAAATGAAGATGTATTTCCGTATCCACCGTCAACCAAGTAGTACTTTCCTCGAGGCACTGTAAACCCTCCTTTCAAAATAGCCCATTTCAATACTTTCATGTCCGCGACTGAACCTTCATATCCTGTAACCACATACTGAAAAAGCATGTCAAAAGAAACAACAGCCATCACATTCTATGTGATGTGTTGTTTTCGATTTCTAAACTGAGCATGGTCCTCCATACGTATACTTGTAGGAATGTGCGTCCCATCAATCGCCCCAATAGCATCCTAAAGCAGCATGCAGTACATAATGGATTGTAGGCATATTTTTCTTGCATAAGTAAATGAACTAAGGATGACTGATAATTACCTTAAAGTAAGGAAAATAACGATCTGAACCATGTATACGGGGATGGCCTTCATTCACTTGACTTGCTATTGGATAGAATATATGATCATATTTCAAAGAAGCTATTGCGAATGTTACCTTGTTAACATAGCAGCTAATGGTTTGATGAGTGGAAGTTGTAGACACATATGTACCAATTGCCATCCCATGACCAACTGTATATAAAACATTGCTAACTGTTCACTGGCAGTCACGTAACGTGAGCTTGCAATCAACTTCCTCCTTAGTAGCTCATCCCTTAATGCAAAGAACATATGAGGGTGAACTCTGAACACATTATAGCAACATTCCTCATGCCTATTAAGTACATCATTTATCCATACATGGCCAGTGTGGGTGGATGTATGCATTGGCTACCTAGGTACCCTGTACTGCATATCTCCTTGAATGTCCTCGAGAATGGCTATTGCTACAGCATCGATGACCGTTCATCCTCATACATGCAGTCCAAAATCATGTCCACAAGCTCTATAGAGAATCAAGTAGGACTTGTAATAGGCTTTCATTACCATAAACTATGTTCACAGGACAAACAGTGAAACATCCGAACATGACAGAAATAGGATAAGTTCACCTTTGAATACATGAGCTAACGACATAAAAATAAGATGTAAAGTAAGCCCATGACAATGAAACCCAGGAGAAACATTACAATCAAGAATCACCATAACATCACATAAAGAAAGACTATTCTTCAGGATTGTTGGTTATGATTAGATGTCGCAACTTCTTGTCCTTCTCCACATGGTGAGGTCTGCCTGGACGACTATCCATGGGGATAGATCTGGTGGTTGGCAGACCAATCTCCAATGAGCCATTGTAAGCAGCTTTAGTGTGACGGTCCTCGTTGTTCAGGCCCTTAACCCAATAACGTGCCCGATATGACTCCGCCTCCTGCGATCGGCCGAAGCCTCGCAAGGGATATCAACCACACATGTCCGTGAAAATATAAAGAATACATTAACACATATAAGATTTCATTTCTCACATATATTCAAATGAAATGTACATATTCAGTTCTATATCATAGTCATTAACAAAGTACAACAGCCTAAGACAAACCCCCAAGGCTCACAAGTAAATACATTACTCTGCTGGTGGCGAAGGTCCGACTCTAGTACGGTGCTGACCGGAACTAGAAGAGGGACGGGAACCCTCCTGCTCTCCTTTACCTAGAAGAAGAAAGGGGTGAGCCTCACAAGTCACTTGCTCAGTAGGGAACTCCCTTAAAGTCGAGAAACACAACGTACAATAGTTATAATAAGCAAAGCTGTAAAGCATATTTAATATAGAATCTTACGCAGGATGCTACAGCTGTAAGTAAGTAAACAGCAAACCACGTATACGTGTACAAGCTACAGAAGGGCACGCCGCACACGAGTCACGAGAACTGGTTCACTACACCAGCCATAGACCCGGACAAACAACACAAGTCTACCTCTCAGCCTCGCAGCCACAGACAAAAGGTCCAGCTGCCGCTCCACCTCAACAAGGTCAAGAACTATGGAGACAAACCAACACCACACCTACAGACCACACTGTTGCAGGTTCAAGCCTGACACCTTTAGGGACTCGGCCCAGAACCCTAAAATGAGGCACTAGAAACATGACTAGCTGGGGACCTGTATGTCTACTGGTGTCCGTCCCCCACCACCACGCACGCTACAAGTGACCACACACCCACAAACACGAGTTGCTACCCCCTATTGTCTTTCCCTTAGCCGGATATACAACTCAAACTAAAGAGTGATGGTGTCCAGAAGACGACACAAACCTTGACGGTACTTACTGTACTGGGACAAGCCCTAAGCACCTTGTGCTAGGGTAACCGACTGGATAGTAACCATGGAAGGCATTAAAACCCGACTTGCTATGCACACATTTCCACGCAAAACCTCTCGTTAACAACCATGGTATAAATTGACATGGCTCATACTATCCCTACATTGCATGGGCAACACTGCCCAAGCAATGTAGGACAGAAACTGGGCAGACTAGCCATAGAACCCTAGAGTTCGGGTGGCCACATTCTAATCCGTGACCAATATAGACGTCACCAATTGACTTGAATCGTGATGGACCAACCCATCGCCTTAAGGTCTGAATCGCGACGGGCCAGGTCGTTGCGTTCTCAAAACGCACGACTGGTTCCGTCGCCTTTCATACAGTAGAACAAACCCTAAACTATCATTTCGAAATTCACACCACAGAGCCATACATATTGATGCAACATGATATACAGTTTAAAAGAACACCTAGGCATGCTCTCTACCATGCTTAATCAATTTCCACAACAAAAACCTCAAACCTAACCTACACAGTCCACACAAGGGAAAACAGGGTAGAATTCCCCTACCAATAGGTGAAATGCAAACCAACGTCGTCCCGGTGTTCCTCGCGCTCTGAAGTACCTCCTCGCACTGGAACGCCGAACGGACAGAAAATACCCCGAAATCTCCTCCAAAACCCGTAGCAATCCTCCACAGCCCTCTCCCTTAGTTGAATAGTGCAACTGCTCTGTTCGGCCAAGGGCTGAGGCCCAAAATACCAGAGGCTAAATCGCGACGTATCGGGTTGTCGCGTTTAGAAACACGACGTACCCCGCCGTCGCAATTAAGCCCTGACTCTCCTGTATGCGCCACGTGGCGCGCATGCAGCGATGCCCACGTAAAGTGGTGCCAAATCGCGATGTGGAAGGTGGTCATGTTCAACTAAGAATCATGATGTCTAGTTACATCGCATTCTTAATGAGCCCGATAGAGGTTTGTTTGGGCTGGAAATTCCAACCCTCCAGCCTACCACCAAGCCACACCAACCTGTACAAACACATATACATACACTAACTCAACTAATGGGCCACACACTAGCCCACAAACCCGATAAACCTCGATCCGAACATACTGGTTATTACATTACTATCACCTAAAAAGAATATCGTCCTCAAAATTTATGGAATTGTGCAATCAACTGTTCAACATAAATAGAACTATCCTCCAAGACGATATTCTTTTAAATCTTACTCAAACAAGTATGGATGCGTCTTGCATATCTCATCAACCAATTCCCAAGTATCTTCACCACCATGCCTGTTCTCCCATATGATCTTTACTAACTCAATATCCTTATTACTTAATTTCTGTGTTCGGCGGCCTATATCATCACAGGATACTCCGACATGGACATATCCAGTTTCAAGTCATCTCACTGATAACTGACTATCTAGGAGAGATCTCGAATGTACCTTCTTAACATTGACATGTAAAACACGTCGTGAGAATCCGTGAAGTCTACCGGAAGCTCCAACCTGTATGCCGTCTTACCAATCCTTTCCAAAATCTGGAATGGGCCCACGTACCTGGGACTCAGCTTGCCCTTCTTGTTGAACCTCATAACACCCTTGGTTGGAGAAACCCTAAAAAATACATAGTCACCGACTTCAAACTGTAGGGGCCTGCGCCGAGTATCTGCATAACTCTTTTCCCTACACTGCATCATCGGAAGCTTTTCCTTGATGAACTTGACCATTTTTGCACATTGCTGCTCCATTTCCGGTCCTATCACCTACCTTTCACCTACCTCATGCCAATTCAACGGTGTTCTGCAAGGTCTTCCACAAAGTGCTTCGTATGGTGCCATGCCGATACTTGCGTGATAGCTGTTGTTGTAGGCCAACTCAACCATACCACCTAAATGTTGCTCCCATCCGCCTCCCCAACTAAACAGCAAGCTCACAACATATCTTCAATAGTCTGGATCATCCTCTCCGTCTGTCCATCTGTTTTGGGATGGTATGCTGAACTATACCTCAATTGAATGCCAACAACCCTCTGCAAACTCCCACAAAAACCTGAGGTAAATCTGGGATCCCTGTCTGAAACAATGGTGACTGGAATTCCATGCAACAGCATAATTCTATCCACATATAACCTTGCAATCTGTCCACTGCCCATGACATGCTTACTGCTAGCAACCTGCACACTTTTGTCAATATATCAACAAAAACTCATATACCATTGTGACCTAACGTTGTCCTGGGCAAACTTGCAACAAAGCCCATTGCTATATCATCACATTTCCACTACGCTATTGGTAAGGGCTGCAACAAACCACCTGGCCTTTGATGTTCCGCTTTAACCAGCTGGCATATCAAACATCTAGCTATGAACTCTGTTATTTCCTTCTTCATACTCGGCCACCAAAAATATTTCTTCAATCTTGGTACATCTTTGTGCTTCCTGGGTGAATGGTGTACCTGGATCGATGCGCCTCTTCCAACACGTTTTGCTTTACACCTGCTTCACTTGGAACATACAACCTATGTCTGAACCGGACTACACAATCATCATCAATAGTAACATCTTCCATCTTCACAATTTCAGCCAAATTCTCATATATCTTTTGTGCTTCTATAATCTGCAATACAAAGATGGCTCCACTATACTGCTAGCTAACACTGCCTTCGTTGGCTACTTGGAACAATCAAGGAATTCTCTGCCACATCTTTATACAGCTTCCATTCTCTTATCATCATGTGACTCATCACTGCTTTTCTCCTTAATGCATCTACAACCATTAGCCCTGCCTGGTTGGTATGCTAAGCTAAAATCATAGTCTTTCAAATATCCATCCATCTACGCTGCCTCAAATTCAAATCTTTATGTGAGAAGATGTATTTCAAACTCTTGTGATCTATGAAAATCTCAAACCTTTCACCATACAAGTAATGCTTCCAAATCTTCAATGCAAATACCACTGCTGCCAGCTCTAAGTCATGTGTTGGGTAGTTCTCCTCATGCCGCTTCAATTGCCTGGATGCATATGCCACAACCTTCCCACACTGCATTAATACTGCCCCAAGTCCTCTCCTGGATGCATCTGTGTATATACAAAACCACCTTGACCTGACGGTATTTCCAATATCGGAGCTGAAGTGAGCCGCTTCTTCAATTCCATAAAACTTCACCTACAATCGGATGACCAAACAAATGGTACTCCTTTCCTGGTAAGCCTCGTCATTGGTGCTGCAATCTTTGAGAAATCTTGGAACACCGCCTATCGTAACCTGCCAAACCAAGGAAACTCCTAACCTCGGGCACTGACTTTGGTTCCTCCCTTTCATAACGACTTCCACCTTTGCTGGATCAGCTGCAACACCTTCACCTGAAATAACATGTCCCAAAAACTGTATCTCTTTAAGCCAAAACTCACACTTACTGAATTTTGCATAAAGCTAGTGCTCCCTTAATGTCTGCAATGTAACTCTCAAGTGAGCTGCATCATCTTCTTCTGAGGCTGAATACATTAAAATATCATCTATGACACACAATAAACCGATCTAGATATGGGTGAAAGATCCTATTCATCAAATTCAAAAATGCTGCCAGTGCATTGGTTAGCCCAAATGGCATAACCAAAACTCATAATGCCCATTCCTTGTTCTAATGCCATCTTGTCAATGTCTTTCTTCCAGATCCTCAACTGATGGTATCCCGATCTCAAATCTATCTTAGAGAACACCTTGGCCGGCTGCAATTGGTCAAACAAATCATCAATTTATGGAAATGGATACCTATTCTTTATTGTAACTTGATTCAGCTGGCGATAATCAATGCACATTCTTAAGCTAGCATCCTTCTTTCTAACAAACAAAACTGGTGCTCCCCATGGTGAGTGACTAGGCCGAATAAAACCTTTCTCAAGTAACTCTTGCAACTGTTTCTTCAGCTCTTTCAATTTTGAAGGTGCCATCGTATATGGTGCCTTGGAGATGGGCATACTACCTGTCTGCAACTCTACGGTAAAGTCCACCTCTCTATGTGGTGTCAAACCTGGTAACTCATCGGGAATACATCCACAAACCTCTAACAACAGGTACCATATCTACTGTCTTACCTACCTCACCCAAACTAACCGATGCCAAATAGGCTACACACCCTACATTAATCAATTTGCTAGCCTTAAGCAAAAATGATAAATTTAGGGATATAGATGGCATACCTTGAAATTCAAATATACTGCCTCCTGTGGCTGAACCTTACTCTTTTCTTTCTGCAATCTATCACTTCCCCATATGCTTCCAACCAATCCATGCCGAATATCACATCATATTCTTTTAACTGTAGTGCATACAATCTTGCTGGCACTGATTACCTTGGATCATAAGGGAACCTCATCCAACTAGCACGTAGTAAGCATGAAATCTCCAGAAGGGACCTCTACCACAAGCTTACACTGCCTCTCCTCAAATGGATGTACCATACTATCAATGAAATCTTCAGAAATGAAGGAATGAGATGCATCTGGATCAATTAATGTTCTAGCAGAGAATTCAAGAAGTGGTATAATACCTTAAATCAGATTTGACGCTTCCGCTTGAGCCCTTGTGATTGCCATCACTCGTCCTCGTCCTCCTCCTATCTGGTAAGGTGTACCCCTACCTCGCTCAGCTGAAGGCTGCTGGAATGGCTGTTGCTGCTGCTATGGTACCCCTCTACCATAGCTAGTTCTTCTGGGATATGGACAATTCCTCGCCAAGTGCCCTGGCTGGTCACAATTGTAACATTTAAATTCTGCGGGTTGCCTTGCTGTACTTTGCTGCGATTCCTCCACCTCTGACTTATAGCCCCTTCCTTGCTGAAATCCTTACTGCTTGCCACCTCATCGGCCTCTAAATATCTTCTTCAGCTCGTTTCCCCACTTGCCAAAACCCGATGTAGAAGCTCCTCCCGAAGGTGCCTTGCCTTTACTAACACCCGAGGATTATTGTGGAAGTCGAAAGCTACCTCCACTTGATCCCGATCCGCTAGACTGCCTTGCTTGCATTGTTCTTTCTTTCTAATATTGCTACGCTTTGGGCTGCCTCTTCCACTGTCTCGTACATCAAAGGTATCACTGCATCTTGCAACTCCGATCTCAATCCCCGAATAAAGTACTCCACCATCATTGCATTATTGGTTACCACATAAGGTGCATACCTGCTCAAGGCCATGAACCTCATTTGGTACTCCAACACTGACAAATTCTCTTACTGTAGTGTCCTAAATTGCTCCCTCTTCACTTGCTGAATTTGCACCGGAAAGAAAGTGTTGTTGAATGCTTCAAGAAATTCTGGCCATGTGATGGTATCCTCTACTCGTCCTGCAAACACGGTTTGCATCTTGAGTCTCCACCACTCTTGTGCAAATCCTCTCAACTGGTATGTAGCCAAAATAGCTCTGTCAGCATGTGGACACCTCATGGTAACAAACACCCCTTCTATCTCATGTACCCAATGCTCCGCTGTATCTGGATTCGGACCTCCCGAGTACGTAGGTGGCTACAACCGCAGGAACCTCTCCACTAACACCGTGGACTTCTCCACACTAGCTGACCTCACTGGTGCAACTGGAGGGGCAGGTAATACAGGTGGTACCTTCGCTCTAAATGATGGTGCTAGGGGTGCTGACACTACCTCCTCCTGTACTGGTGGTACTCCCACTGGATGAACCGATGGGTGCTGATATAGCCGTGTCCAAATCTGAGTGATACTATCACATAACCTCTCTATCATATGATGTGTGGTTTCTCTGGATCATCACCACTACCTCCCCAATCTCTCCTATTAGCCATTTATAAACATGTACACACAACATTCCAATCCACACAACACACAAGCATATCATTACAAAAAACAGGGCCAACTACCAGCAGTAGACTATAGTAAGGAACATACTATGTACATTTCCTGTTCCTTCATATTTACACGGACCTTGCTCTGATTCCAACTGTACGGTCCTCGCCTTTCAGGCATGTTAACCCAATAACGTGCACGACACGACTCCGCCTCCGCCTCTCGGATCGGGCCGAAGCCTCTCAAGGATATCAACCACACATGTCTGTGAACATATAAAGAAACACATAAACACATAAAGATTTCATTTCTCACATATATTCACATGAAATGTACATATTCAGTTCCATATCATAGTCATTAAACAAAGTACAACAGCCTGGGACAAATCCCCAAGGCTCACAAGTAAAAACATTACTCTGATGGTGGCGAAGACCCGACTCCACTACAGTGCTGACCGGAACAAGAAGAGGGACGGGAACCCTCCTGCTCCTCTTCACCTGGAAGAAGAAAAAGGTGAGCCTCACAAGTCACTGGCTCAGTAGGGCAACTCTCCCAAAGCCAAGAAACACAACGTACAACAGTTATAATAGGCAAATCTGTAAAGTATTAATATATAAGACTCCTATGCAGGATGCTACAGCTGTAAGTAAGTAAATGGCAAACCACGTACAAGTGTACAAGCTACAGAAGGGCACGCTGCAACAGTCATGAGAACTAGTTCACGACACCAGCCACAGACCCAGACAAACAACACAAGTCTACCTCTCAGCCTCGCAGCCACGGACAAAAGGTCCAACTGCCGCTCCACTTCAACAAGGTCAAGATTGTGGAGACAAACCAACACCACACATACAGACCACACTGCTGCAGGTCCAAGCTTGACAACTTTAGGGACTTCGGCGAGAACCCTAAAGTGAGGCACTGGAAATAGGACTAGCTGGGGACCTATATATCTACCGATGTCTGTCCCCCAACCACGAGCATGCTACAAGCGACGCATACCACAAACACGAGTCGCTACCCCCTGTCGTGTTTCCCTCATCCGAACGTACAACTCAAACTCAGGAGTGAGGGTGTCCAGGAAGACGACACAAACATTGACGGTAGTCAAGTACCAGGACAAGCCCTAAGCACCCAGTGCTAGGGTAACCGACTGGAGAGGTAACCACGGAAGGCATTATAACCCGACTTGCTATGCACACATTTCCATGCAAAACCTCTCGTTAACAACCACGGTATAAACCGACATGGCCCATACTATCCCTACATTGCATGGCCACACTGCCCAAGTAATGTAGGACATAAACTGGGTAGACTGGCCATAGAACCCCAGAGCTCGGGGGCCACATTCTAATCCGTGACAAACACAGAGATCGCCAATTGACTGAATTGCGACGGATCAACCCATCGACTTAAGGTCTGAATCGCGACGGGCCATGTCACGCCCCGATATTTAGCAGTGGATAAATACCGGGAGACGTGAACGATACAAATAGACGTATCACAGTTGAGTAACGCAGAGTAACAATTACATATAACCACACATTTGAGACTTAATAACGTCATCAAAGGTACTCTTTATTCCATTTCAACTACTAGTTACAACCTTACATAAGAAGGACTCACTGAAAAGGGTTCATTATTAAAATGAAAATGTTCTCTAATACATCGATTTCTCAAACAATATTCCTAGACTATCAATCCTCATATGGCGGGTGCTCATCACTCTTGCCCTGCCCCATCGGACTCCACTGGTTCCTCATCACTACCTGAAAAGGGCAGGATGATAGGGTGAGTGAACTAGCTCAGTAGGATTTACATTTCAATATTGTGCGGGCACTAGTATACATGATTAACATTAAATAGGCAGATATGCACATGAATATGATGACAATGTATGCAATACTAACAGATTGAATAGCAGAATAGAACGGATATCATATCAGATCAAATGTCGCGTTGCATATACAATGAACAGATATTTCAAGAGTAGAATCGTATCAAAAGAGATTGGCCATATTCATACAGATATCATGCGTTCTCATGATCAGATGTATCATATCAAATCTTATCATATCATATCAAATCAAACTTATCATATCAAACAAAGGCACATTTTCACAACTCTTGCATATAGGATCAGTGCCATGCCACGCACCACAAGTCCATACTCCCGCGGTAATAAGTATGTTGGGGCGCTCCTCCCCAGGACCAGACAGGGCCCCTATTGCATAGGCATTGGTCAATGACTGAAGTCCATATTGTGCCGATCAAACATTTTTATATTATGGCCACAGAGTTTCAATGACAAGCTCATAGTAAAAGGAACATGATCATTCATAGAGTCAAGGTATGACAAATAGCTCAAGAGAACAAAAGGGCAGTATAACGACGTGTCATGTTTTATAATCCATTAATGTCTTGACAAGAGGATGTTTCTAAAGACAGATCATATGCAGGACATGTGCTTTTATCTCCAGGGTACTTCATGGTACAGCAGCTCGGCATCTATGTGGAAATCCATAGAGAGCGGAGACTTACAGAGGTCTTAAGGAAAATGTCTCTAGTCTACCAATTCAGAATAATTGGAGAGAGCTCCAATTCCCCAAGAAGGGTGTGCCTACTCGTGCAAATGTGTAAGTGACGAGTCACGGATCTTTCTTAGCATGTATGCATATGGACAAATAATTAATGGAACACGGAAAGCATGTAACTATTGAAACTCATATGCAAATCATGATATTAACTTCACTAACAAGTCCATACTAACATGTATTCATCCCCATATTCACAACAAATTCTTATCATTTCAATTGACAATAGGAAAGATCACAAGATAATCCAATGAACATAAGGACAATCACAATTACACATTAGAATCATATTCGTATCATTACCATTTTTCAATGGGTTGATTTCTTTTAGATCCATGCATACTATATAACATCATGCACATGCTAGTAGACATCATGTAATGATCAGACCCAAGATATGCAATTTTTTTGCAAGGGTAGTGTCGACACACCCCTTATTGGTGTTGACACAATGCTTCAAACACAAGGCAAAATAATGCAGAATTGGTCAAGTAGTGTCGACACTAGATCAGGTAGTGTCGACACTAGAGACCTTCCCAGAAAACCTTTTGTGCCAATCTGGGACAGTGTGTCGACACTAGATCAAGTAGTGTCGACAATAGAGGCCTTCCCAGAACACCTTTTGGGCTAATTTGAGACAGTGTGTCGACACTAGATCAGGTAGTGTCGACACTAGAGGCCTTCCCATAAAACATATAGGTCAAGGGTACCCGATAACACATCTCATGCAGCGATTTACTTACCCCTCTTATAACTCTCTAACGAATGACATTTAGACAAAACATCCAACACAAAATATGATGAAGACAACTAGTAGAAGAACTTTGATGTTGGGAATTTGATCTAATTCGGTCTCAACTCCCAAGAAATATATGAAGACATAAAGCTAAGTGCAGCCTGAAATCACATTATCATGCAGTGACTCTCTTACCATGCCCATAACTCTCTAAAGAAAGACTTTGGGACAAAACGTCCAACATAAAAGATGATCGTGACTACAATTAGAAGAACTTTGATGAAGGAAGCTTAGTCTAATTCGGCATCAAATCACATGGATATTAAGAAGAACGGGAAAAGCCCTAACTGTGCGAGACTTAGGGACAACTACGAATACACAATGTATACTCCATGAAAATTAGTCAAACCAAGTGCAATGAACCTAGACTCGAAGAACTACATGATGGTGTTGGTTTTCTTTAATCTTGGCCCGAGAACACCTACCTTTGAATGCTAATACTCTCTGCAGATTTCTGGGTTGATGCAGAGCGAGGTTGAGGAAGACCACGTTTTCCCCAGCCGTTCTCCACTCCTCCAGCGCTCCAACCTTACTGCTCACGACCCCAACTTATTTCTAACCCTTCCCTAAACGTTTTGTGAGGAGTCCTTATAGTTTTAGAGTTCTAATTCATGTCCCAATGGGACTAGAAAGGGGCTGCGATTTCTGCTTCCTACTTTCCAAAATCTGGGATTCTCTCACCCAAAGGAGTAGCAAAGGTTAGGAAACCTCCTCTTAGGGTTGGGTCCGTTTTGGCTTACCTTACATGACTAATCACCCTAAATTTAACCCTAATGCCCTCCCTAATTATTGCATAATTACATACACGAATTTCTGAGTATTTTCTTGTCCCAATTTTTATCCTTAGGCCAAATGTGCTCCATTTGCCCAATCTTGTTAATGGTTATTAATACACGATATTGGAAGTCTCTCCAATATGTTCATTTAATTTATGGTTGGGTCATTTTTCCGTGTTAACAATTTTCCGACTTAGTTTCCTAATTCGGGTAACTTGGTCACGTGTGATGTACACTCGACCAATCAGATTTTTCGTTGCACGAATTCCTTCGTGGAACACTTAGGGACAATATTTGGGTTGACTTATAATTTTTACGGAATTTTCCGATGTGTTTTCTCTCGTACGATAATAGTAAGTAAGTTTTATCATTCTTATAATTGCGGAAGTTATTTATTTACTAATTTCATACTTGAATTTGTTCATGGGTCTTACGTTGTCCATTGATCCGATTTCTTTTATGGACTATCCCCACATATTATTTGGAGTATATATATTTCTCATTTAGTTTATGATCTCCTTTTATACACCTGATAATGGGTTGTCCAACTTATTTCCTAATTACGACAATAAGTCATAATAACTCTTAAACCTACCCCAAATGAATTTTATTGACCCAAATTTCTTGATTAGTCATTAGAGGATATTATTTGAAGTCCATCTATGATTTTTATTTAAATTTTCTGACTCATCTAAGTATGTGTGATAATGATTTCCTGACTTTTCCCTAATTACGACACTCAGTCATAAAATGCCTTAAACTTGGACCATCCGATTTTCCTTTGCACGAATTTCTCTGTGGGTCATTAGGGAGTATTATTTAGAGTTGAACTATGATTTTTATGAAATTTTTATAATGGGTTTTTGTATGTATGATAATGACACGTGCATTTTTGCTATTTCACAATATTGATTTTTATCGTTTTCGATTTATTTCTAATTTTCCAATTACTGAATTTTCGGGTTGTTATAGGCCAGGTTGTCGCGTTCTCAAAACCCGACGATTGGTTCCATCGCCTTTCATATAGCAGAACAAAACCCTAAACTATCATTCCGGAATTCACACCACAGAGCCATACATACTGATACAACATGATATAGCAGTTTAAAAGAACACCTAGGCATGCTCTCTACCATGCTTAATCAATTTCCACAACAAAAACCTCAAACCCTAACCTACACAGTCCACACAAGGGAAAATAGGGTAGAATTCCCCTGCCAATAGGTGAAACACAAAACCAACGATGTCCTGGTGTTCCTCACGCTCCGAAGTACCTCCTTACGCTGGAACCACTCCAAACAGACAGAAAATGCCCCGAAATCTCTTCCAAAACCTATAGCAAACCTCCACAGCCCTCTCCCTTAGCTGAACAGTGCAATTGCTATGTTCGATCAAGGGCTGAGGCCCAAAATACACAGAGGCTAAATCACGACGTATCGGGCTATCGCGTTTAGAAACGTGACGTACCCCGCCGTCGCAATTAAGCCCCGACGCTCCTGCATGCGCCACGTGGAGCACATGAAGCGGTGCTCACGTAAAGGGATGCCAAATCATGACGTGGAAGGTGGTCGAGTTCAACTGAGAATCGCAATGTTTGGTTACGCCGCGTTCCTAATGAGCCCGACAGAGGTCTGTTTGGGCTGGAAATTCCAACCCTCCAGCCTACCACCAAGCCACACCAACCTATATAAACATATATATATACACTAACTCAACTAATGGGCCACACACTAGCCCACAAACCCTGTAAACCTCGATCCGAACATATCGGTTATTACATTTAGCCACCTCCATAGAGTGGAAGCCTCTGAACCTAGCTCCAGGGTATCCATACTTCAGTAAAACACTCCTCCCAAGTGAGGTAGATTCTCGGCCAGCGGCCAACCCATACAACTTAACAATGATATTTACCCATGTTAAAGTGCACTTCTTGCATTCAAAGTTGAGGATGCAAGATGTTTGACATCAATGGCAGAGTGGTTGTTAGATTGAACATTACTAACATGAAAATGGTGCTTGCATTACTTGAGGAAGAACACACAACTAGTCATTACATGACACTACCCGCCTTCACTTTGATACACAAGGCACATTATGGCCATTTGCGAAGGTGAAATGAAGAGAACACCACCCTACAAGCACCTAACTACAGATTAAAATCGATGACTTACACAACATCATACCCAGTCCGAGATAACAACCAGTCCAACCGATCCTTGTCATCAAGGACAAAGAACATGCCCCTTGTCCTTGGTTCAGTGAAAAGGTCTAGTGATTTTAGATACACTTCTCGGGGGAGAGTGGGAATCTCCTAAGAATTTGAATAACTTCCTTCTGTATCTGCTCTAGTCTCATTTTGCCCACCACGGTCGTTGTGGTATGAGCCAAAGAGAAGTTTGTGGTCACTCAGCACAGCTGCAAATTCCCAGATAGTAGAGTCACTAATCCTCTTCGGTCGTTCATTCCTCTCATTAACAAACATTGGTTTCTTGGGGTTAAATGTTCCCTCCTCACCTTCAGTTATGGGCCTCCGTTGTTCATTAACAAGAAGTACATGTCCCTGACTGCCTTGTGGACAAACAGTATGAATAGAAGTTTGAAATTGAGCATTAGAAATTTCCATATCTCAGCACTATTAGGGGGGACAATTCCCTGACGAATTTGTGTACCTCGAACTGATCCGTCTGCATCATCACCAGTTGCCATGGTATTCCTACATAAAAGGGCCATATCATGGTACAAGGGGAATGATTTCCTTTTAATGAGTTCAAAATATGGATTTACCTGACAATCCAGTGTAAATTTCAAGTTAGAAATCCCTTATTAATTTTAGCAATTATATTCCCTAATAAAAAGGTGGCAATTTATTATCTTCATACACTCCTCCCACACTCCCTTGTAACCAGGAATGGGAACATGCTTGTTGTCATCCCATCCTCAACCACTTATTTTAATAATTGTTCATAAAAACCAAACTTCATCTTCAAGATCCGAAATCTCCCATACATCTGATCTTTAGTATAAGCCATCTGGAAATGATTGTTAAATGATTTCACCATTTCTTGTTAACTGTGTAGTGAAAGTACCCTCTCTATAGTTATTTCTGCAGGACTCTTGTATCATTAATTCAACGAAAAAATGATCTTGGTATCATCCCAATTGGCTGATCTCTTTCTTCTCCCTTCACTCCCTTTTCTTTTCCCCTGGCCGTGGCTTTCTTCTAATCAAAAAAAATAATTTAGTCCTGAGGGTGCACAGAAAATACTGACTGTGAAATGGCCTTTTAATATGTTGCTGGTGTATTTGTAATATGTTTCCCATGGTACACAGGCCCTTTCCTTAGAGTAAAAACCAGATTGTAAAAATGCCCAAAAATATGTATATCTAAGAAGGAGATATTTCTTTTAACAAGTTGAAAGGCTACAAGAAAATTTTAGCAATCAAGATGGAGTGACATGCATTGCAAGAAGAAAAATTGAAAGAACACATAACCACCCATGATACTAACACCATCCATGATACTAACACCTACCATGAAGACTCCATAAGATGGTAGAGTAATTACTAAAACCTACCAAGTTAAGCATGTCACTATAATCAATTACAACCACAACATGAATGAATTATTAAGGGCAATTTCTTACCTGCAGTTGACATGTTCAATAATCTCCTTCGCTTCAAGTGTGTTATATAACTGTTATGAAGAAGGTAGAAAACAATTTTCAAACTTCATTGCTCATCAGCTCAAAAAACATTCTCAGCAGCCAACACAACAACCTCAGTATTCTGTAAAATGATTGGGCACAAAGTAGTACAACGAAAATGTGTATTCATGGTAATATTCTTTGTGATAACCATGCATTCAGAAATATCGATCACTGAACACTAGAACATCTTCAGATACATTAATAGCCAAGTGGCAAACATATTGAATAGGGGGGGGGGGGGGGGGGGGGAATATCCAACCATGTGGGGACTTACCCACAGACATACATGGGTTAGCTGCATCATTAATGGACAAAATCCAGAAGATATAAGTCAACTGCCAAACTAATGTACCACAACCATCTTAAAATTATCTTCTTTGATCCATCCCAAAATCAGAGTTTAGTTTTATATGAATGAAACAAGATTTCCTGGGGTCGTGCAGAATCATAATGAACGCTGATAGTTAATAGCCTTGTCTGTATCAGCACCATTGTGTGCATGCTTAACTACCACTTGCAACTGTAGATACCCTTTCTGGCCCATAAGTCGAGCCAAATCCTTGTCATATCATTGATGTCCCACGTTGGCTCATCATCGCCTAGCTGGCTTTTTCCGATCATGGTATTTTCATTAGTTCATCGCCCTGGTGGGTTCTTCCTGGTCACATCAATCAGTCTTCGTTATTATCTCGTAGCTCTCTGAGTTAGGAGTTCAGCGCTTCAAACTGCACGTCAATCCGATGCCCGTGCGAGGAGATCAAATACTCTTGTATGAGTCATATGCTGAAAGTTTCGGAAGGTGACAATGACCCTGTCGCGTTCTCATTCAGAAGACGATGCCCTTCATGTCGCGTTCATACCCACATCGACTTGCCTCCAAGGCAGAATCGATTTCCTTCATAATGCGACCCTCGATACGTCGCATTCTAATTTGGCATTTTAATTCCATTGAAAATTGCCAGAAAATGCTTAAAAGGTTTCCTTCTATGGAAGGCGATGTATCGAGGCGTCGCGACCTGATGGCGACAAGGAGCTCGTCGCGTTCTGGTTTCCATGCAACGTACCCTTTCCTAACCCGACTTGGACCCTTGCTATTGATGAATAGCCCATCTTTTAGTGGGTTAGAGGCGTCCAAATCCTTCCAAATTCGGAGTAGACCCTCTTTAGAATGTCCTTCCGAGTTCTGATTCTCCTTGCCCGAGTACACCTAACCAAATTTGGACCATTTCCTATTATTCTCCTCTCAGCCCGTTCAGGAATAATGGGGTATAAATCCCTTCATAGAGCATCATTTAGTGCAAGGCTGGCGTCTGCTTTTTCCTCTCCCAGAGAGCTACGAGTTCTCAGAAGAGCTCTCAACCTCCAGACGACCAGGAAGTGCCGCCCAGGGCGTTTTCTCCTCATCTACACTTTCTTTTCATCCTTTTAATTAGATCGATTTCTTTTCGTAGATTTGCATTAGAACACCACACACACACCATTTTTAATCACCCAAAGGAGTTAAAACCCCACCCCACGTGAGTTCCTCCCAATTATTTCATGTTCACTCTTTGTTTGGGATAGATTCTACATAAAACGAATTTCTAATGGGTGTTTTGTTGTTTTGATCTTCTTGGCAGGTGTTAGAAGACAGTTGCAACACAAGGCTCTTGCCCCTTGACCGGCTAAGGAGCAGGAAGAAAGAAACCCACAGTCTTCATCTCAAGTTTCAGAAGGCGACGTGAATCTGGTCGCGATCTGAAGAAGGCGACGGGCGACGTGTCGCGTTCCAAGAATAGGCGGCACCTCCTTCGTCGCGTTCACTATAAGGTGACACTTGGTCTGTCACGTTCACAGGATCAGGTACCCTCAGCACCTTTTCTGTTGGGTTACAATGCGTATGATGACATGTGCTTAAATGTTTTTGATGATGAGTGACATAATTGATGTTGTCTTAATGTTGGAAACATGATAAATATGACAAAGACATGAATGAAATGATCAAGTGAGCATGTGCTTAAATGTTTTTGATGATGAGTGACATAATTGATGTTGTCTTATGTTGGAAACATGATAAATATGACAAAGACATGAATGAAATGATCAAGTGAGCATGTGCTTAAATGTTTTTGATGATGAGTGACATAATTGATGTTGTCTTAATGTTGGAAACATGATAAATATGACAAGACATGAATGAAATGATCAAGTGAGCAAATGCTTTGATGAACACCTATCTATTCATTGTATCTCACTTAGAATGTCTTTTAATGTAGGTGTGAATGCATACAAGAGAAGCATCAAGATACAAGTACAAAAGATCAAGAAAAAAACTTCAATGGTCATGTGTCGACAGCCAAGAAGTTCTCTGTCGACAGATACACCCATCCAGATAAACAAGCTACTGGAAGCTCAAATGGAGCAGTAGCTTTCAACACTGAAGACTGCCTGTCGGTAGATACATGCTGCCTGTCGACAACTAGAAATCGCCTATCGACAGATAAGGCCTTCCAGCAAGATCATGTTAACGGACCGGGGTATTTATGCCCATTAAGGCTCCATATCCAGATCTGCCTTCCGCGAACGGACCGAAGTCTCACAAGGGATAGCTCACACAAGTGTCCAGTAAGAATATAAAAGACAAACACAACAGTATAAGACACAAGAAAGTACATGTGCTCATACCTGCATATAACAATTAACACTGTCCCATTACATTAATATATGTCCAATTAAAAAGTACAACTACCTGGGGCATACCCCGAGGGAGCACAAGCTCACAAAGCACTAACTACTACACAACTACTGGTGGTACAAGTCTGACACAACGCCGCTGCAAGCTAAACACTCGGCAAGCCCTGAAAAGAACTGTAGGGGAGTGAGCCTCAACAAGTCACTGGCTCAGTAGGGGCTACCCAAAACAACACTGTAACCACGGACACCTCAACCCCAATGGGTCTCACTAGCAGCACCAATAGCCAAACCATTTCATGCTCACAACATTTATATTTAAATAACACTTTAAACAGTAATTGATAAACAAATGCATATTCCTTATAAAGAAAAAGAACCACAGGCTAGTCCGCTCACAACTAAATGCCTAGGCCGCAAGCCTCACAAGCACATTACAGTCCACATCCAATCATTTAAGCTATAAGCCGCACAAGTCAACCACTGCCTAGGCTTATAAGCTTCACAGGAAAATCTCAAGTACGTGGGTAACAGGACTGCTAACCAAAAGCTGGCCCATTATGCTCAACCACAATATGACAATAGCCACACATACCAAGTGACATGATCGGCTACAGCAGGCCAATCCATCACACATGAAAACCATATACGGTAGTTTACCCGAGGAAGGTAAAACACATTGAGTGGAAGGTCACACCACACGACCTCCATGAAACATAGTTCCACGTCAACACAGAAAGACTGGTATATGACATATCACCACAAACCATTACCCACACAGGGTACAGGTACCTATTACCACAAGACACTAGCTCGGAAACCACAACTGAAACAGTGCCGTAACAGGGCACACCATAGCAAGCTAAACCACATTTGTGGTGAGTCAATACTCACCAACTTTAATCAAAATTGTGCCACCACTCGGCACACCACAAGCTACAACCGTAGTCACAACTGTGCCAACACCAGGGCACACCTCAAACGAGTCAAACCTCGACTACGAGTCACAAATTCACGAACCACGACAAGTATCAAAGCACGAGTTGGAACGGAACGACGCCACCACACGGGAACGGACTACTGGCTGATCAGGCTAGTATCCAACCCGGACAACACAACACAAGAACAACCTCTCAGCCTCGCAGTCACGGACGAAAGGTCCAATTGCCGCTCCACGAGAACAAGTCAAACAACTGTGGAGACCAACCAACACCAACCTGCAGACACACAACTACAGGTCCATGCTGGCACCTCTAGGGTCTCTGGCCGGAGCACCCTAAAGTGAGGCACTGGAAAAAGAGACTAGCTGGGGACCAGTGTCGACTACTGGTGTCCGTACCCCAACTACGAGCGCGCTACAAGCGACTGCACACCCACCAACACAAGCCGCTGCCTATTATCGTCTTTCCCTCAGTCGGATGTACAACTCAAACACAGGAGTGAGGGTGTCCAGGAAGACGACACAGACCTCAACGGTACCACACTGTAACGGGACAAACCCTGATCACAACAAACACACGTGCCTGGCTCACAAAGAACCTGGGGTACCGACTAGAGAGGCATTCCGGAATAGGTGCGGACCACCACACTCGGCAATACACAAAACACATCGTTACACATTTATTACAAATCACGATATACGTGTGAGAGTAGCTTGTCCTGGTCACTCGTGACCTACAAGCTAGCCTACACAAAACAATATATGAACCATATTAAAAATAATGCCACGACCTGTCATTAGTCACATAGTGCCCTTTATGCATACTAGGCACAATACACACTAACACTCATACTTTATTACTTATCCATTTAGGATGTTTACAGAAATCCTAAAGGATCAAGGCTAAGTTCCAACGTGAACCTCATCGCCACAACACCACGGATTAATCATAATAATTAAGACATAATAAACACAAAGATATACGATATGCCATGCACATACAAACTACATGCACGACATCTAAACCATGTAGACTCCACGTATATCTACACCATGATGGTGTACTACACACATTATCCATGTAAACAATATATCCAACACATGGACAACATGCACACTATATATTACACATTAATCACGTAAAGCATGCCCATCTCGTGAGCAACACGCTCTATGAGCGCAACAAGTGTACTGGCTCTCATCTGTCATTGCCATGCACACACAACCACGTAACATGTACAAACAAGAAAAAACACACTGTGCTAATCCTGCACAGGTTGGCGGCAGCATCGATTGCCGTCCACTGGTTATAAACGGCAGCATCCCCTGCCGTTAATACCAATAAACTCGATATAATGGCTAGAATCTGGCCGTTAATCTCCAAAAGAACCCGACGTCAATCAATGTGACGCTAAGATCTTCAGCTCCAGGTATACAAAACACACAGACCGGTCCAAGGCAATCATACGGGCAACTTAGCCTTAAAACAATAAGAAAACAAGGGAAAATACTTCCCCTTACATCTGAATACTATAATTAAACTAAAGAAACAAGATCCAACGCTTAGATCGATCAAACACCCAATTTCCCCGGCATGGAGAATCCTTTCCCAAAAACTCAATTAACATACGATCTATGCAACAAAGCATGGCAAATCAACAGGAGAGATCAGAGGGTCCAGTCCCTACCTCAAAAAATGCAATAAACCTCGATAGAACCTCAAATTACACTGAACCCCCCAGGAGCTTCCCGCGAATACCGCCCTCCAATCTGTTATTCCCCGCCTGATCTGCCGCTGCTGCGCGCATTACGGCCTCCCACGTGCTCCCGTCGACCGCCAGAAGTAGTGAAGAAGCACAAAGGTGAAGGTGGGGGAAGAGGAGAGGAGAAAGTGGGGAAGGAAGAAGGCTCGGATTCCCTAAAAACACAAGCGCCTCAGGTTAATGTCAACCTCTGCGCCGCTAACCAAAACTGCCCCAACTAGGCGTCCACAACACTCGCCGCCAAGTTCAACAGTCGGTCTACATCGATGGACGCCAAGAACTGTTAACGGCAACACCATTGCCGCCAACACAGAGAAGACGTCACACACCTGGACGCCAACCCACTGTTGATGTCCAGCACACTGAACACCAACACAGATCCATAACCAACTCGGGTAAGGATCCAATAAGAAACACACAACACAAGTCACACTGGTCAAGGTATGACCATCCCCAACACTAAACAGAGGATCCACGAAGATCCGAAAAACGCGCGACGTTACATTACTATCACCTAAAAGAAATGTCGTCCTCGACATATAAAACAAATCACAACAAACGGATTATCACCTAAAAAGAAATAAAACCATATACGGAAAAGAAGGATACTCTTTCTCTGCATCAGCCTTTCAATTCATCTATCCAATTCCATCCTTGCTTTGTTTTTTCTTTTCTTTCAAACCATTTCACAATTACTCTGTTCTGTCGATTCCATTGTCTTTCCTTACCTTTCAATTGTAGACGATTCTACCTTGCAATGGCGCTTTATCTCCTTGGACTGAACCTACTTTCACATTTTTCCAGCTGTGTTTGCAAAATTTCTTTCGGAACCACTTTACTTTCTCGAATATCTTATACAGTAATATCTTTCATGCCGCCATTTTCTTTTTCTATTTATCATTGCTTGCTGTTATTCTGCCTCATCTGCATTTACATTCGCAACTGTCATCTCTTCAAAGAAAACCAATCATCATCTTTGAATTTCCTGCTCTTTTCATATTATTCTGCTCATACCATTTAAGTCATCTCTGATTAAAAACCATAATAAACTCTGCTCCTTTATTCCACTATGCAAAACTTTACACTTTCTTCTTATCCAGCAAACTTGAACAATCTGTAGATATTAAATCTTTCTTGTTTCCGCTTCCGCTGCGCTACTCTGATCACACTGAACACTTGCAAATATTCCACAATTTCTGTTCTCATTATTATTTTCAATTATTTCCATCTGGCTTTAACTGAATCATTTCTAATTTTAACTGCTTCTCAAATCATCTTATTCAATTAATTCATGCTGAAGAAATACTACAATTTCTGACCTGCCAAACTGCTATTAACATGCTTTACTCTTCATATACCTTTCTTGCTTTACTAACATTCTTTGGCTAATCTCATAATTCTGTGGCATAAACTTTACAAATATTACTTAATCAATCTGCTCCAACATTAAATACCTTAATAACAGTCACTTTTGTTTAACTGAATCATTTCTTTGCACCGATTTGCAAACTCTGATTGACATTTCCTGACTCATCTGTTATTCACTTCATCATTTGCTAAATTCTTCCTTTCTCTGATCCATATCTCTTCTTTATATAAACTGCCAATCATTTTAATCATAATATATTTTCTGCAAAATACTTCTCTTATTCATTCTGTTGCCTGGCTAATTTTGTTGTATCGTTCATACTATAAATCTTTCTGGTATTTAATCATCCATCTTTAAATACAGCAAAAACTTGAATTTAAATACAATTCTTTAAATATAACAACTTGCTCTGTCTGCTTCCCTCATTCCATTAAATGCTCTTTTCTTAAATAACATAAATATTACAATCTGCCTTGCTGTTTTTCTCAACTCAATTTATTAATGCTTCTCCATTAATGCACTTCATTCCATTCTATTTCATTTGCCTTGACTCATTCTAACATACTTACTTTAATTTTGATTTCCTCGAATGCTCACAGTTACTAACTTCACTGCTCTTATCTTTAGCACAGCCATCTTTACTAACTTTCTCTGAAGAATTCCTCATAACTTGTCATTCATCAACTAAATATTTCTCTTATGCAATTCTTAGAAAATCTCTTTACACACTGATTCTTCTTTTCTCTCTTTCTTTATTCAACTGATCCTTTCTATACATATTTGTACAAATCCTCATATCAAACTTCATATTACCATCACTATTCATAACAACGCTTTTCTCAAATTTTCGATCTCAGGTACACTTAATTATCACTGTTCTTCTATATACCAGTACCTCTTTTAAAGCTGATCTGCTTTACTTAATCATGCCAAACTCTTCATAACACTAATCACATTCTGATCCACACTGTTTCTTGATATCATCTTACTCAGATCTCTAATGCCACAATACCTTTGCTGAGGTTCTCAACTATACTTTGCACATTTAATCATTTTCGGACACACCCTGAGCTGTTCCTCATCACCTCGTTACCATATACCCATCTCTGTTAACTCTGTATTCTTACTGAATTCCATATCCAAACTTATTAATTTCCTCAATTCCTTTAACTGCAAATCTTTAACAACCAAATCATTCTACACAAACTAACACACTGGTATAATCACACAGATTATACCACCTCTAATCACATCAACTTTCAACAACTGCTAACGGCTGCCAAATTCTCAACTCAAAAACACATTTTTCATAACAAAAACTCAGATAAATACTATATTAATCAACACAAAACCACAGATTACTACCACCAGCAGTGGACATTAATCCATGTATTGGGACATTGTAACTTCAATGTCTTTTCATATTTAACTGGACATTGCTTGATACCAACTATAATGGACCAGGGTATTTATGCCCATTAAGGCTCCATATCCAGATGCGCCTCCCACAACGGACCGAAGTCTCGCAAGGGATAGCTCACACAAGTGTCCAGTAAGAATATAAAAGACAAACCACAACAGTATAAGACACAAGAAAGTACATGTTCTCATACTGCATATAACAATTTACAACTGTCCCATACATTAATACATATCCAATTAAAAGTACAACTACCTGAGGCATACCCCGAGGGAGCACAAGCTCATAAACACTAACTACTACACAACTGCTGGTGGTACAAGTCTGACACAACGCCGCTGCAAGCCAAACACTCGGCAAGCCCTGAAAAGAACTGTAGGGGAGTGAGCCTCAACAAGTCACTGGTCAGTAGGGCTACCCAAACAACACCGTAACCACGGACACCTCAACCCCAATGGGTCTCACTGGCAGCACCAATAGCCAAACCATTTCATGCTCACAACATTTATATTTAAATAACACTTTAAACAGTAATGATAAACAAATGCATATCCCTTATAAAGAAAAAGGAACTACAGGCTAGTCCACTTAACAACTGAAATGCCTAGGCCTCAAGCCTCACAGACACATTACAGTCACAACAATCATTTAACATATAAGCCGCACAAGTCAACCACTGCCTAGGCTTATAAGCTTCACAGGCAAATCTCAAGTACGTGGGTAACAGGACTGCTAACCAAAAGCTGGCCCTTTATGCCCAAACCATAATATGACAATAGCCACACACACCAAGTGACATGATTGGCTACAGCAGCTAATCCATCACACATGAAAACCATATACGGTAGTTACCCGAGGAAGGTAAAAACACATTGAGTGGAAGGTCACACCACACGACCTCCACAAAAAACACAGTTCCACGTCAACACCAGAAAGACTGGTATATGACATATCACCACAAACCATTACACACACAGGGTACAGATACCTATTACCACAAGGCACTAGCTCGGAAACCACAGTGAACCAGTGCCGTAACAGGGCACACCATAGCAAGCTAAACCACATTTGTGGTGAGTCAATACTCACCAACTATAATCAAAACTGTGCCACCACTCGGGCACACCACAAGCTACAACCGTAGTCACAACTGTGCCAACACCAGGGCACACCTCGAACGAGTCAAACCTCGACTACGAGTCAAAAATTCACGAACCACGACAAGTAGCAAAGCACGAGTCGGAACGGAACGACGCCACCACACGGAACGGACTACTGGCTGAAGGCCAGTATCCAACCCGGACAACACAACACAAGAAAACCTCTCAGCCTCGCAGTCAACGACGAAAGGTCCAACTGCCGCTCACGAGAACAAGTCAAAAAACTGGAGACCACCCAAACCACACTGCAGACACACAACTGCAGGTCCATGCCTGGCACCTCTAGGGTCTCTGGCCGGAGCACCCTTAAGTGAGGCACTGGAAAATAGGACTAGCTGGGGACCAGTGTCGACGACTAGTGTCCGTACCCCAACTACGAGCGCGCTACAAGCAACTGCACACCCACCAACACAAGCCGCTGCCCTACTGTCGTCTTTCCCTAGCCAGACGTACAACTCAAACACAGGAGTGAGGGTGTCCAGGAAGATGACACAGACCTCAACGGTACCACATTGTACTGGGACGAACCCCGAGCACCACAAACTCACGTGCCTGGCTCACAAAGAACCTGGGGTACCCGACTAGAGAGGCATTCCAGAATAGGCGCTGAACCACCACACTCGGCAATACACAAAACACAGCGTTACACATTTATTACAAATCATGATATACATGTGAGGAGTAGCTTGTCCTGGTCACTCGTGACCTACAAGCTAGCCACACAAACACATATATGAACCATATTAAAAATAATGCCACGACCTATCATTGGTCACATAGTGACCTTACTGCATACTAGGCACAATACACACTAACACTCATACTTTATTACCTATCCATTTAGGATGTTACAAGAAATCCTAAAGGATCAAGGCTAGGTTCCAACGTGAACCTCATCGCCACAACACCATGGATTAATCATAATAATTAGACATAATAAAACAAAGATATACGATATGCATGCACATACAAACTACATGCACGACATCTAAACCATGTAGACTCCACGTATATAATACACCATGACTAGTGTACTACACATTATCCATGTAAACAATATATCCAACACATGGACAACATGCACACATATATATTACACTTAATCACGTAAAGCATGCCCATCTCGTGAGCAACACGCTCTATGAGCGCAACAAGTGTACTGGCTCTCTCATCTGTCATTGCCATGCACACACAACCACGTAACATGTACAAACAAGAAAAACACACTGCGCTAATACTTGCACAGGTTGGCGGCAAGATCGATTGCCGTCCACTGGTTATAAACGACAGCATCCCCTGCCGTTAATACCAAATAAACTCGATATTAACAGCTAGACATCTGGTCGTTAATCTCCAACCGAGGAACCCCACGTCAATCGATGTTGACGCTAAGATCTTCAGCTCCCAGGTATACAAAACACACAGACCGGTCCAAGGCCAATCATACGGGCAACTTAGCCCTATAAACAATTAGAAAACAAGGAAAATACTTCCCCTTACATCTGAATACTATAATTAAACTAAAGAACAAGATCCAATGCTTGAATCGATCAAACCACCCAATTTCCCCGGCATGGAGAATCCTTTCCCAAAACTCAATTAACATACGATCTATGCAACAAAGCATGGAAATCAACCAGAAGAGATCAGAGGGTCCAGTCCCTACCTCAAAAATGCAATTAAACCTCGATAGAACCTCAAATTACACTGAACCCCCCAGGAGCTTCCTGCGAATACCGCCCTCCAATCTGTCATTCCCCGCTTGATCTGCCACTGCTACTCGCATCACGGCCTTCCCACGTGCTCCCGTCGACCGCCGGAAGTAGTGAAGAAGCACAAAGGTGAAGGTGGGGGAAGAGGAGAGGAGAAAGTGGGGAAAGAAGAAGGCTCGGGTTACCCCTAAAAACACAGGCGCCTCAGGTTAATGTCAACCTCTGCGCCGCTAACCAAACCGCCCTAACTAGGCGTCCACAACACTCGCCGCCAAGTTCAACAGTCGACGTCTACATCGATGGACGCCAAGAACTGTTAACGGAAACACCATTGCCGCCAACACACAGAAGACGTCACACACCTTGACGCCAACCCACTGTTGATGTCCAGCACACTGAACACCAACACAGATCCATAACCAACTCCGGTAAGGATCCAATAAGAAACACACATCACAAGTCGCACTGGTCAAGGTATGACCATCCCACACACTAAACAGAGAATCCACGAAGATCCGAAAAACACACGACGTTACATCATGGTTCTGGAAACCAGATCTGAGCAGTAGCTGTCGACAGCTATGAAGTGCCTATCGACAGACGAAGAGAAAGTCAGATCTGATGGTCAGGATATGATTTGTATTAGGGTGTTTCCTTTTATCACGTCTCTCCATACTTGGACACCACTATATATAGATCATATAGAGGTATTTTCACAGCAAGAAGCCACCATATCAAAACCCTAAGCAAAACCCAAGAGAAGAGCTTCTTTCTGCTGCTCTGCTTCAACTCTTCAAATTGTTCAAAGAAGATCCATCTTGTGAGAGGAGTTGAAGTTGGTCTGTCCACGAAACAAGCTTCATCTACGTCATCTGATCTTCATCAACACGAAGCCTAAAGTTCTTCTGGACGACCACATGAAGAGTTCACACTTAGATTTGTTTCTATATCTCAGAACTTTTCTTTCCTTCCACTTTTCATATCTTTGTGTGTGTGGTTGTGGTTCAAGCATTCCTTGTGCTTGATTCACGTGTGGATTGTTGTTCTGATTGCATGTTTGCATCAGACAACGTAAGTGTGTGGTGTGTTGGTCAGATCAAGGATAGAGGATCTGATCTATTGTGGACTTGATCTAGCGTGTGTGTGTGTGGTTGAGTCGTTGTGCTCGTGTGTGCGTTGTACTCAGTTCTTGAGTAGTGTGTGCCTCACTGTGTGAGGGGTGGACGTAGGAGTCATGTGGTGTGATCTCGGAACCACCTAAAAAATCCTTTGTCCACTGTGGTTTGATCTGTATTGTATTAGATGCATGCATAGGGATTTCGTCTACACACTAACTGTTAGTTTGCTTACACACATTGCATCAGATCAGAGGGGTTTTATTTGAGTAGATCTTTTAATTCGAAGTAATTTTTAAATTGCTTAAGTTTCCGCTGCAAATCTATTCAACCCCCCCTTTTAGCTTTTCCATCACCAAATATCCAATCCTAACATTTTCTTCCTTTTCCAAGGTAGTTAGCATCTTCTTTCGTCATACATCTTTTTGCAACTACGTTGGTGGCAATCACGGTCCTTTTCCTTACTTTTAATCATCATCTTTGGGGAGCAAATCCCATGATTACAGCAACCAGTTTAAAAAAACTCACATGCACATATATGAACCTTGTGCAGAGCAAAGATAGGGTAGACATTGTGACACTTTAAGATCACCAATCTCAGGACAACACATATCATATGTCCACTTGTCAACTTACCACTGCGAAGCTCACAAAGGAAATTAGAAGTAACAATAGGAGGAAGTGAGGGAAGGAAGTCATACTACCCTTCGTAGTCTGGCGAATTTGATGACGCGGAAGAAGATGTGGTCGCCACAGCGGAATCAACACACCGACCACCACCAGAACAATTGCGATCCACTTTCATGTTGTGGGAGGAGTCCTTGGGAGCCATATGGAGATATATATAGCAAAGGTTGGGTTCACAGGTTCTACACATTACCGTGCATTCAAGATGGAGCGGATCCCTGTTTTCTCTAGTCAATACCTGGGGAAGGAGAGAGGGGGCAGATCACGAAAGGTGTAGTCCTATCGAAGTACATATCGGAGGGTGCGACTTGGGCAAATCTCCCATTCCGTAACATCCAAAGGCATAAATGGAGCAATCGACTTGATTCCTTAAAACTGTCCTATGTCTGTATTCCTGGAGCTTGTAGTCAGAAGGAAATCTCACTCGGATCAAAGTGGCTGCGTGGAGTGGAGTGTCTTGTGAAGAAGATCTGCCATGGGGAAATGCATTTATAGGTAGCTTATCATGTGCCTTGAAGAGGAAGAAGACAAATCGTCATATCGCACCTATCGCATTCAAGGATCTAAGGAAGGATCAACTTCGAAGCTGAGTTCGATCTGGAAGAACTACTTCCAAGAGCTATGAGACCAGAGAAGGGGAAGCTAGGGTTTCATCAAATTTTTTTTTTGGGAAATGACCTTACATGCCCCTGCGATAGGGGCCCAAAAAGCGCCGATAATGCTATTAGAGGGTTCGCCCTCTGATAGGGTTATCAAAAGTTAATAGAGCAAGGTCCGAATATCTACTTGATAATGTATCTGTTTTTCCAAAGCGAACCGTGCTTTATCAAGGTTGATAAAACCCAATTATTAGCAATTAATCGAGGATAACCGATTATCAAAGCTGCCCTTAGTCTTGATTCGTATGACTTCTTAGGGCGTCCCAGTTATGTTCTGCAACATGATGTGATGTTTGCTCAGACGACGACATTCATCTCATGAGTTGAGCATGGGATGTAACACCCCGACGCGGAATATTAGAGCGGTAAACAGTTAAATAATAGTATAGAGCGAGAAATAGACATCAAACCATTACACAAATTGGAATAATGCCTAACGATCCAACTTCATTAATATTTCCACTAATCATCTATTACATCACAAGCTCAGAGCCAAAACTATGGGCCCAGAGTACTTTATTCAAATAAAAACAACTACAAACTAACATTTCAACTAACTAACTCCTAAAAAGATCTGGTTCTTGTAAAGCTGGTCATTCTTGCACTTCCTCATCCCCTTCCTTGTAAGTGTGGTAGTCTCCATCAGACTCACCTAAAACACATATAACAAATAGTGCAGGGTGAGCGATAATCGCCCAATAGGACTTAATATCTCGTATAAATAGGCATGCTTTAAGTGATTAACATCTTTTCAAGCAGGATAACTATGGAGAATGATCAAATATAGTCAAGAGAGCAATGTCACATGATAACGAGAGAACTATAGCACTTTTCACTAGAATATAGCACAACAAGCATGATAACGGATTGGCCATATAACGAAATAGCATGTAACAGTTGCACGAAAGTGCACTAGTTGAGATAGCACATTTTGGTCAAACTTCTTGTCAACCGAGAGAACTATAGTGATTGATTGTCTTCGATTAAATCTTGAAAGAATGGCACTTGGGTACTATGCCATATACCCTGATCATTAAACCCCCGCGAGTTATAGCCTTTCGGGTGCACCTCCCAGGACCAGATCGGGCCCTTTATAATGCTGCCTAGTATGGTTATGTTTGTTATCTTAGACAATCAATTTCATGGCCAAATAGAGTACCAATAATAGATGAGAGTAATTGACGATTAGATGAGAGTATAGAGAGAATGTGAACCGATGAGAGCAACAGGATAATAGATGAGATCGAGGGTTACATTCGTAAATCATCATTAAACAGGCGACAATAACAGTTGCACAACACACACAGTCGTATGCAGCAGTCCAGTAGAAGTCACAACTGCCTAATAGCCGTGCTAGGAACACAAGCCAGAGGTCCGGCATGATCTCAAGGTAAGAGAGAAGAAACTAAGGCTATTGGATCATGTTGATCCCTAAGGGTAAAATTGGTATTGATGGTACAACTCGCTCGTCAGCAATGGACGTCCGCCAAAGCCAAGGAGTCTTACGGAGGCCTCGACAAGGAGTTCCTGGTTCAGTCAAGAGTGTTCCCAATGGAGAGGTCGTCCAAGACAAGATAGAAGAGTGTACAGTAACAGTTGTTAATCATGCCTTGAGTGCTCGAAGGTAGAGGGACGCGATAACAGTATTAAATCAAGCAAATAAAATGAAGACAAGTTTATTAAAATAAATAGGGAATTTATGTAAATAATTGCACTTAATTACCAGATATTTTATTGAGTAATTTCGCTAAGGTTTCATGGCAAAGATTCATGTTTAGTGTGTGCATGTGTAAGAGAATCAAGTTAGTAAGAATAATCATGCACATATTTTTAATTAATAGAGATTATGTGAATAATACCCATTACATATTAACAAGTCGTTAATGTTCATAACAGTACATTTCAGGAATTAAACATTGATTCAATGGCTTGATTAACAAGTTTTGCATGGAAATTAGGGTTTCTGGAAGACAGTCAAATCGCGACGGGGGTACTTGTCACATTTAAATCGCGACGAGTAGGTCGGTCCCATTTGTAGACACGTGAATTCGACTCTACTGCGGGCAAATTTCTTATTGTGCCATAATGCCACAAATGGCCCTCATATTGCCTTGCAAGAGTAGTTTCCCAATATTTTCTGATCTCACTCGTTCTTCTCCGGTGCTTCCCCTCCATTTCCAAGGCTCGTCGGCTGATATAGGCAATGTTTTCAAGTCGCGACGGGTCTGGTGGGCACATTTTTCAAGTCGCGATGGGTCTGGGGGATGCATTCTGAAACGCGTCCGGCATGGTGGACGTGAATCCATTGATTCCCATTATCGCGCCGGGCATGTGGGACGCGACCAGGCTAAAAGGTCCTTATCGCGACGGCCTTCTGCGATGCGACAAGGAATTTGCTTATTTTATTTACGAAATATGCCCAAATTGCCAGTTCATAAACGCATCCGCTATGAGCAACGCGATTATGATTCTACTTGTGGCAGGTTTTATAAATAAAATATGGAAATACTTTATCACGTCGTGTCGTGCCGACGCGGTTCAAATCAGAGACACGTCAGACCGTGTCGACGCGATTAGGCCATAGGCCCCAAAAGTCGTCGCACGTGAGGCCGCCCATGTCTGGAATCATTGCAAATATTTGAATTGCGTCCGTCCATGCCGACGCAATTAGGTCATGTACCCGTACCCCTAGACCCCGGAAGTCGCCGCATTTATGAGCCCACGTGCCAAAATGAAGTCACGGCGGGGTAGGTCAATGTATTTCAAGAACGCGGCGGTCACCCCCAACACGACTCTAAACTATAGCCCGTACCCTATGATCATCAAGTCAAACGGGAAATGCGGCGCTTCTGAATCGTGGCATCCAGACCGGACGTGTTTCACTCTTATTGTCGCGTCCGTTGTGCCTGATGCAATTCAAGCATCTATTGCCTATAAATAGACCCCCGAGGGTCATTTGTCCATGGGGGCCCACTCATAGCGGTGAAGCCCTGCCGGATTCCAGCCTCGGCTCCGGACCAAGGGGGCCCGCCACGCCGTCCGAACTATCTCGTCCATCGAATCGACGCAAGGCGAAGAAGCGTCTTCCTCCCTTCCGTCTGTCCAATCGGCAGCGCCGCTGCGCCATCCACAATTCGGGGAAGCACCCCCTCCCTTTTCTCTTTCTCTTTGTTTATCCATCTCCTCCGGGCCCCACGTGGCTCCCTTATACCCTTTTTACACACACATGCATGCATACACACACGCACGTACCTATTTTTAGGGGTTTAAAAGCCACCACCCAAGGTGTGTTCTTCCCCATGTCATTTATTTCATTTCATTTATTTAGGATTTGATACTGCACATTCGGCTAATCTCTCTATTCTCCTTATTCATTATTTTTGCAGGGTAATCAAACGAGGAAAACGTCTTCTACAACGGCTGGCCGTGCTCGTAGAAGAAGAGGAACCCACATCCCCGCGCAATCTCCCCACGCTCCAAAAGGTAACACCCGCGATCACTCTTTTTTTTTGTGCGTTTCGTGCACCGCGTAATCACTTCTTCTACCCGCACCCCTTTCGCGCGTGCATTCTCCATTCGGTACCCTCACGTAGCTGGCGATCATGTTTCGTTTTCTTTTCCCCCATTTTTATCATCCCTCTTTGTGGACTGTTCTTCGTCCCCCCTAAAAAGGGAAATGAAAAGCACCATCTACAAATTGGCGATCACGGTGGGACCTCCTTTTGCGCTTTCCTTTTGATTACCCTCTTCCTCCGTGCCCCACGTGGCACTTTCCTTGGCATTTCACGTGCCCCTCCTTTTTCCTGCCTTATACTGTGTTGCATGCTTGTGTGTTTTCATATATATATATATATATATATATATATATATATATATATATATATATATATATATATATATATCCTATTTCCTGCACTTTTTTCTGTCCTCGGGTTGCCTTTGGAATCACATCTGACACAGAGGACGCGTTTATAACGCGTCCACCTGACCGGATGCGTTTCATTTTGTTGTCATGGCGGCTAAGGCCGACGCATCTCTATATGTCTTAATTTTATTTTCTGTGCATCTTCCTTGCTTACTTACTGATTTTTTTTCTATTCTCGGGTGCTTGTTTGGAATCACGTCCAATACAGAGGATGCGATTCAGTGTTTTGGTAACGCGTCTGGTTACTAACCAGATGCATTTCACTTTCTTGTCGCGGCGGCTAAGGCCGACATGTTTCTGTCTGACAGACCATCCACAGGGACTGACTGCAACGCTGACAGCCTTCTGTGGCTCTCAGATTTGCGGCCAAGTGACTGGATGCGATTAAGTCAAATAGCGGCCGCTGTACCGGACGTGATTTTACTGACTGACAGAAACGCGCCCCTTTGCTGTCATTTTTGCTATAAACTGTTGCATACAGGGCATATTGCATCAGTCGGAGGACCTCCTTCCCTCATATCCTAGGCTCCACACACCCTTCCAGTGAAGGCAAGCTCTCCATTGGGCATTCCGTCCCTTTGGACTAGCGAACCTTTTCCCGGAATGTCGTAAGTCTTCGTACCCCGTGGATTCCCTCACGGCGGACCGAGTTGGTTACCCCTTCGTTGACCTGGGTTTAGCTATCCCATTGCGTGGTGAGGATGAGCTTAGTTGTACCCGAAGTTCCATACTCTACCCAACTAAGGTCTCATTTGGAGTGACACAACATTTTCAATCCATTAATTAATTATGAAACTCCTAAAAACAAGCGCTAAGCATCACAACTTGTTTGAACCATCTTTGACTAATTTATATCTTTGTTCAACCTTGTTTGTTTGCTTGCTTGTTAAAATGGACCAATATTATCATGTCGATTATAATTGTGAGGACTATGAGGATAATGTTAGATCTCCATCCTTTCAATCCCATGTCCGTCCATCGCACCACCGTGAGGGGCAGCCTTCTACTTCATATGGTTATGTGTGCACACCGCACACTAACCAATTTGATGTCCCTCCGCATATTGCTCCAATCAAAACCCGGCGAGAGCCTTCCCCCTGCCAGGATCCCACTGTCCAAAATGTCATGCATGCAATTGATCAACTCACCACTCAACCTCATTCAATCTTTAGTTGAGGGTGTGACTCCTCCCCTCTCTCCCTCTCCCAGGCACTCGCCTTTGTATATTCCAGCGACTTCGCCACCTACCCCTATACATTCTTCATCACCCCGGCCCCCTGGCCAAGTGCACCCCCATGCTCCAGTCTGTACAGACCACCCTTTGGGAGGGCCCATTCATTCAAGGCCACCCCCATGTACTCCCTCATATGCCCAGCGGCAACCCACTCCACTCCAAAATACTCTTCTCCAAAAATTGAACAATTTGGAGAACCAAATCAATAAGCTTTCCAATCCCATGGGTGACCCCATTGCCGCCATGCCGGCTCTCCCTCAAATTTATATACATCCTTCGGAGATGCCAACGTACTGATTGTACAATGGCACGGGTAATCCCTATCTTCATGTCAAGGAAGTTCTCTATGAGTCTTCTCGTTGGCAACGAGACCCAATTACTCTGGCATATTTATTTAGAAAATCTCTTGACGACCCTACACTCGAATGGTTCTACTCTCTAGAGTCAAGTAAGGCAAGAGATTTCCGCCCATTGCACAAGAAATTCCTTCAGAGGTACAAAGACCGCGTTAGTCCTTATCTCTCTATCACGGATCTAGTATTCGAGAAGATGATGGCAAATGAGGAATTTGTAAAATTTGCTGACCGTTGGAGGTCAATGGTCACTCAAATGCAGCATGTGCTCTCGGAGTCAGAGCAAGTCAAAATAATCATTTCCAACTCTACTCCGAGGTTCAAGCACATTCTGGCCATGAACTAAATCAATACGATGGAAGAGCTCTACGAGCGAAGATGTTACATTCAGACACATCTGATGGACTCCCCAATCGCGGACCTATTTGATCAAATTAATCTGAGAAAGAACGAATCACTGGACGCCATCCACCACCACACCTCGCCACCATACAACATCCACATCATATACACCTCCACAACCTCCCATTTGCCACAACATGCCTCCACCCAGGCCTCCACTGATTCGTCCTCCTCGAACACAACAACCTCCAACTGGGTCATACGACGCCCTTGTCATTCAAGAAGAAGTTCTCGTGCCCTACGTTGCACCTGCTCCAGTACCCATACCAGCTCTAGCTACCATACCTCCACCACAGCCTGTTGCTCGGGTCGAGGTTACCAGCGCCCAGCCCATCTACGAAACTACTTGGTGTTACGACGATGAACCTTCCAAGGTCATGTTCGTACGCCATTTACCTACCCCTTCTACACTACCATCCATTATCATAAAGCCTTCCATAATTAAGCCTCCACTCACCATTACACCAATCATTACACCTCCCATTGCGCCAACACCATTGGCAACCGAGCCCGAGCAAACCCTTGCCATCATACCCATTACACCTCCACAGGCCATACAGCCTCCCACTACCTCTACATCCACCCCCATCCAACGGAGTGGGTGCATGTTTTTAAGGAGCAACAAGCTGAGTCAGCAGAAGGAAGCCCCAAGACCGAGCATGCTTTTCAAAATTCAAGAACATATCCCCCGCATGTCGGTCATTGCTTCCATACTGGGCGTTTTTATTGAGCGGAAGTCCTACCCTCCATCCATGGCCGTCAAGAGGCCTTCTAAAAATATGCCAATCATTCCAGTTGCCAACCAACTCCAATTCCAAATACTCATAGGGAATCAAACCCTCCAAGCTCTCATGACCCCTCACACCATTGTTGTGAACTTTCCTATGCTAGTGAAGGGGTTAACTATGTAGATTGTGCACACACACTCCAAAGCCCAATCATTGGCGCAATGAATTACCCAAGGGGACGTGCCCCTTTCCACAACAAACACTATACGATCTTTGGGCACGGTCCCCTCATTGTTGCTTCCAACTCTACCGGTGGTAATCCCCACCCTTTCATTCAGTTATATTCCAAGGGAGTTACCACTATTTATTGAAACTCCAACGGAAGTCAACAATCCTTCGATCCTTGAGGGTTGTTCAATCCCAAGGAGAAGAGCAAGGCCATCCGCCTGCTGGGCACATTATGTGAGGAGATACCTGAGGGTCAAAACGCCAATTCCCAGGCAGAACCGCATTAACCAGGTAAGGCAAAAGACGAGAGGGCCTCCATCTTTTCCATTTCCTTTTCAATCATCTTTTGTGCTTCTTAGCACCTTCCCGTGGATTCTCCACATTCCCTCCCCATGAGAGGCATTTTATTTTCATCTTTTTTACGATTCATTTTCTTGCGTTGGGCATCGTGCCCCTTTTTGTAATCCTTACTCTCCCCTCCGTGCCCCACGTGGCACAACTCCTTTCCGTGCCCCACGCGGCACATTCCCTCATCATGCCCCACGTGGCACAACTCCTTTCTATGCCCTTTGTGCCACATCTCCTTCCAGTGCCTTACGTGGCACATCTCCATTCTGTGCCCCACGTGGCACATCTCCTTCTTGTGCCCCACGCGGCACCTTTCCCTTCTGTGCCCCATGTAGCGCACCTCCCTATTTGGCCCCTCGTGGCCCGCTTTTTCTTTTCCCTCCTCCGGCCCATCCGGATTCTTTTCCCCTTACAGGGCATCGTGCCCTCCTTCTTCTCCAAACCCCTCCGGCCCCGCCGGAGTCTCCAAAGTCTTTCCGCAATTCTCTCCTTGCCTTTTTCAATCAGGTCATTTGACCTTTCTCCCACTGTTTTCGGGGTTTTAGTCCCCACTTTTCCTTTTAATTTACAAATAAAATTATAAATTCTTCTAGGCCTCTGAGTCTCGCCCCAGCGCAGGGCATTCATCCTCCTTTACCCTCCGAATTCTTTAGTATTAGTGTTGACATAAAAATCCATAAAAAGATAAATATCTAGATTGCCATGCTATCGCAGCACTCCCGTTATGAGAGCTCCGCGCAAGGAGTCCAAAATTCCCTCCCAGGTCATTAAGGTTTGCCCTTGGCATGGGCACTTGCACACACTTCACGGCGCCCAAAGCCGATTTGCTCCGGTAGACGCCGTCACCGTCACAGCCATGCCTGAAAGGCACAAACGTCTGTTTCTCCTCTCACTCGGCCAAAATATGGGTAATAGAGGTAGTCTGGGCAAGGCAACCAACCCAAAGCACTCCGTCATAAGAGGATGTCTCGAAAATAGGCAAATCAAATGACCAATAAAAAATCAAAGTCAAAATGCATGTCAAGAGCAACAAAGTCCCCGCAGAGATCCAAATGGACCTGGACGTATGCATGCAAAAATAAAAATCAAGTTAGTATAATAGGGTATGGCAAAGAGTGGCAAAGTCCCCGCGGAGATCCAAATGGACCCGGTCGTACGCATGTCCCTATAAATGAATGGTCATCATCAATTCCAAAAGCCCCAATAATCAAGTGAGACTAAATCTTCTAATGGTTGTGCCAAGGAAGGAAGTCAAACCCAACTCTTCAAACACCCATATCAAGCTTATCTTCAAATTTTCTTCCCTTCTCTCTGCCAGACTTAGTCGCCTTTTTAGACATGGCTTTGGTAGTGACACCGTTAACTGCTAGCAATCAGCCCCTGGGCACCACCTTAAATGCACGCCCTACTCTGGGCATTCTTTAATGACGGCAAGGCGTGGCAGCTGTAGACACGTGAATATGAAATCAGGCTGCAACGTGCCGCCCCTACCATCAAGTTATCTATATGTTATACCCTTAGAGCATACCAAGGACCTTGTGGCTCTGAGGAATCTGAGATTTGAGTTCCCCTTTATTAAAAATAATGATTATCCCAGAGGATCCTTAGCCGCACGGATAGGCCATTACGCTTGGCACGTGAGGACGACGGACCCATGCATAAAAATCCGGTCCTGACTCAATGCCATTGTGACAATATTATCCTTGGTTATTTCCTACTCCTTTCAACCTATTTTTCTTTTAGCCCAGCATACATGCATATTGAAATCACTGTAGAAAACCACTCTTCCAATGAAATTTGAGAGCCATTCTCGCTCCAACTCCAATGCAATTTGAAATATTCCATTCCGGGTCGAGTACCTAACTCCCTTTGTTGTCGCCACCGGGCTGATTTCTTTAAGAACCTGTGTTTGGATTTATCCCTCTACATTTCGTCTCTACTCCCATAGATCCACCCGCGGTCGTGGCAGACGCTCCCAATGGTGCAACCCAACGGATCGTGTCCTTAGGTACTTCCCCTTCGCTGGAAGTTGATCTCTCCCGTAGATCCACCTGAGGCAGTGGCAGACGACCCCAATTGTGCAACCTAACGGATCGTGTCCTTAGGTACATCCCCTTCGCTGGAAGTTGATCTTTCCTTTCGTTCCCCACGTGGCACCTTTCCTTCATGTACCACGTACACACCTCCTATCGTGCCCCTCGTGCGCACACTTTGTTTCCTTCCAATCCAAACATTTGTTTCTTTAGGTCTTCTTCCCTGGTGCTGACTTCCTTGGGTGTTGGTGAAAGACTCTTATCAGGTAGCAGTCACCAACAATCGCGTGTGTCTATTTTTCACCTTGGCATCTACTTTTCAGTCCGCTTCCACTGCACTCCACTTCTCTACACTTCATTTCCTTCACTCCATTCACTCCATTACGCTCCACTTTGTGTCCCTTCGCTTCGCTCCCCTGCAAAGCAGACGCCAAGGCGTGGCAGCTGTAGACACGCGAATTCGACTCCATCGCGAGCAGATTTCATATTGCGCTATAATGCCACAAATGGCCCTTATATTGCCTTGCTAGAGTAGTTTCCCAATATTTTCGGATCTCACCCGTTCTTCTCTGGTGCTTCCCCTCCATTTCCAAGGCTCGCCGGCTGATATAGGCAATATTTTCAAGTCGCGACGGGTCTGGTGGGCGCATTTTTTAAGTCGCGATGGGTCTGGGGGACGCATTCTGAAACGTGTCCGGCATGGTGGATACGATTCCATTGATTCCCATTATCGCGCCAGGCATGTGTGACGCGACCAGGCCAAAAGGTCCTTATCGCGACGGCCTTCTGCGACGCGACAAGGAATTTTCTTTATTTATTTACAAAATATACCCAAATTACCAGTTCATAAATGCGTCTGCTATGAGCGATGGGATTATGATTCTGCTTTTGGCAGGTTTTATAAATAAAATATGAAAATACTTTATCACGTCGTGTCGTGTCGACGCAGTTCAAATCAAAGACGCGTCGGACCGTGCTGACGCGATTAAGCCCTATGCCCCAAAAGTCGTCGCACGTGAGGCCGCCCATGTCTAGAATCATTGCAAATATTTGAATCACGTCCATCCGTGTTGACGCGATTAGGTCATGTATACGTACCCCTAGGCGCTGGAGGTCGCCGCATTTATGAGCCCACGTGCCAAAATGAAGTCGCGACGGGGTAGGTCGACACGTTTCAAGAACGTGGCGGTCTCCCCTGACGCGACTCTAAACTATAGCTTGTACCCTATGATCATCAAGTCAAGCAGGAAATGCGGCGCTTCTGAATCGCGGCATCCGGACCGGACGCGTTTCACTCTTATAGTCGCGTCCGCTGTGCCTGACGCGATTCAAGCATCTATTGCCTATAAATAGACCCCCGAGGGTCATTTGTCAGGGGGGCCCACTCATAGCGGCGAAGCCCTGCCAGATTCCAGCCTTGGCTCCGGACCAAGGAGGCCCGCCATGTCGTTCGAGCTATCTCGTCCATCTAATTGACGCAAGGCGGAGGAGCGTCTTCCTCCCCTCTGTCCATCCAATCGGTAGCGCCTCCGCGCCATCCACCATTCAGGGAAGCACCCCCTCCCCTTTCTCTTTGTTTATCCATCTCCTCTGGGCCCCACGTGGCTCCTTTATACCCTTTTTACACACACCTGCATGCATACACACACACACATACCTATTTTTAGGGGTTTAAAAGCCACCACCCAAGGTGTGTTCTTCCCCATGTCATTTATTTCATTTAATTTATTTAGGATTTGATACTGCACATTTGGCTAATCTCTCTCTTCTCCTTATTCATTATTTTTGCAAGGTAATCAAACGAGGAAAACGCCTTCTACCACGGCCGGCCGTGCTTGTAGAAGAAGAGGAACCCACATCCCCGCGCAATCTCCCCACGCTCCAAAAGGTAACATCTACAATCACTCTTTTTTTTGTGCCTTTCGCACACCGCGTGATCACTTCTTCCACCTACACCCCTTTCGCGCGTGCATTCTCCATTCGGTACCCTCACGTACCTGGCGATCATGTTTCATTTTCTTTTTCCCCCATTTTTATCATCTCTCTTTGTGGACTGTTCTTCATCCCCCCTAAAAAAGGGAAACAAAATGTACCATCTACACCGTTCACCAGAACTGGGTCAGGTCAATCGATTCATTTGGTCCATAAACGCGACGTCATGGTTTGTCGCATTCTGGACAATCAGTACAACTATGAAGAACACGACGTGTCAGGCCATCGCATTCATGTCGCGACGTAACCCTCTGTCGCGACCTTCTGAGAATCACGACGGGTCGGGCCGTCGTGTTCTCAGAGGGTCCGGTCGAGCCCCAAAAGTGAACCGGTTCACTTTTGAACTTGGTCCAGTCCTCCATGGACTTGACACAGGGCTATTCAAAAATACATATAAATTTGTATACAATATGAAAAATCACGAAATCAATTTTAAATGAAACTAGGCATGTGGAAGTATTAACAGTCAAGAGTAATTAGATTTCTGACAAGGTATGATCAGGCTATATACAAGGTACTTTGCGATGAACCAAAAATCTGACATAGTGATAGAAAACGAATTAATTCGAATAGAATACTTGGCAAAATTGGGCAAAATGGAATCATTAGATCCCCAACAACATGTAGAGTGTACAGTATAAGTTTCATGCCACAACATCAAGTATGAACATAGAATTAGGGTGAACATGAGGGGACTGTCACATGATCTCAATAGAACTTTGAGCATGAAATACCCATAATAGGCACGATAAAAATTAGGGAAAACATAGGGCTTTTGAAGGTGGGAACATGGTCTACCTAGGGTCGAAGTTAATTTATTTTTGCTTGAGAGATTGCCTACCTTTTCACGCTTTGAATCCTAGGGCAAGAAAACATGAAGAAGAAGAAGGTCCCCTTATTCCTAGCCTCCTTCTCCTTGCTCTCCACATCCAATAGCCTCTCTTCTTCGTCCTCTACGCTCCAGAGAGTCAATAGGGCTTGCTATGTACGAATTAGATGAGTATTTGTATTTTTAAGTCTCCTACAAACTTAAAACTCTTCCCTCTCCTTAAGCTACGAATTTCCCTATTTATCTCCCCCTTTTCTAGCATTTATCCATCTATTTGGCTTGGGGAGAGCTCCAATTTCATGGCTAAGGAATTAGTATAAGTCTAGGACTCTTTTTAAGATAATTATGAGCTAAAATAATCATTATCTTAACCCTTCTTCATTTATTAATATTTTAATTATGAAATTAGCATTAAATATCTCCCATCCAGCTTGGGCTTTTCACTTTTGGGCCTTTTAATTCATGTATGGTCCATCTTGAGTGACCCATCACCTATTTTGACATAATGGGTTTTTAATTATTCACATTTCTTTTAATTTAATTTATTTAGCAACTATTTAAATTTTAGAGTTGCCACATCCTCCCCCTCTTAAAAAGAATGTGGTCCTTAAATTCATATCATCATAAGAGGAAGAATGACTTATAGAATAAATCCAGATAATTCCGTCTCATTGTTACTTCGGGTTCCCATGTGGCTTCTTCGACTCCATGATTATTTCAGAGTATCTTTACCACAGGAATAGACTGATTCCGAAGTTGTTGGATCTTCTTGTCCAGTATTCTAACTGGCTTGTCTTCATATGTCATATCTTTGTGCATGATTATGTCGTCATAGCTTATTACATGAGATGGGTCGTACACATATTACCTTAGCATAGATACATGGAAAATATTGTGTACGGTAGAATATTGTGGAGGTAATGCCAGTTGATAAGCCACCTCGCCAACTCTTCATATGTCAACTCTTTCACGCCTTTGATTCCAAATCATTGAAATCCCTTGGTTAGGGATACTTTGAGCAGTACATGATCTCCAATTTGAAAATCTAAATCTTTTCTTATTTTGTATGCATAACTCTTTTGCCTGGATTGTGCTATCTTGATTCTATCTCGGATGATTTGTATGTCCCTACTAGTGTCTTGTACCATGTCAGGTTCCAACCATTGCTGTGACGGCCTTCGTTGTTCAGACCCGTTAACTCAATAACGTGCCTAATACGAATCCGCCTCCTGCGACCGGGCCGAAGCCTCGCATGGGATATCAAACTACTAGTCCGTAGGAATGTAAAGGAACCAAGCTCAAATATATATAAGATTTTCCAATCTCACAAATATTTATTAGAAATATCCATAGCTATAGCACAACTGTAACCAAACTACGACAACAACCTGGGGCATACCCCGAGGTGTACAACATAAAAGTAAATTACACTGCCGGTGGTGCAGACCCTCCGCTACGATCCGGCTCAGAGCTAGACGACGGGTGTGAGGTCTCCTGCTCTCCCTCACCTGAAAGAGTAGGGGGGGTGAGCCTCTCGAGTCACTGGCTCAGTAGGGAAACTCCCTAGAATCCGAGCAAACTAACACAAATAGTAAAGCAGAAGATTACACTAACAATTCTTAGAACTATATAGCAGGATATAAAACTATAAATACCACTTACCACTTGCCGCTTAACAGAAACCAATAATGATAGATAAACGGTAAACCCAAACAAGTGTACTAGCTACAGTAGGAAAACGCCTCACTCGGGCCACGTGGACTGGCTCCTAACACCAGCTACTGACCCGGATAAACAACACAAGACTACCTCTCAGTCTCGCAGCCACGGACGGAAGGTCCAGCTGCCGCTCCACTAAACCAGTACAAAGATTTGTGGAGTCCAACTAAACCATCACAACCTGCAGGTCACACACCCTGAAGGCCCATGCCTGGCACCTTTAGGGACTCTGGCCCGAGCTCCCTAAAGTGAGGCATTGGAATACAGGACTAGCTGGGACCCAATACGTCTACTGGTGTCCGTCTCCCCCAACTACGAGTGAGCTACAAGCGACAACACAACAAACTCTCTCTAATCGCTATCCCACTGTCATCATTCCCTCAACCGGACGTACTACTCAGCACAAGAGTGAGGGTGTCCAGCAAGACAACAAAACCTCGACAGTACTCAGTACCGGGACAATCCCCGAGCACACACGTGCCTGGCTCACACAAAACCTGGGGCTCCCAACTGAAGAGGTATCCACGATAGGCGTCAAACTACACGCCACGTACATGAAAATCACGTGCACAGCGCACAAGCCACGTGAAACCTCCACGCAAACCACCTGAACACCACGCCAACCACACCCACCACATGCTCCCCGAGCGTTGAGAGTGCCAATGCACCTCTTACCATTACCGCACAATACACATACGATAATCCGATAATATCATACTAGCATACCCATGCATAGAACAAACCTCAGTTGTGATCGTGACGGGGTTTATTGTCGCCTTCAGAACACGACAGCTCGATATGTCGCCTTTAAAAACAAGAACGCGACGTATCGTTCTGTCGCGACGCCCAGGTTTGTCGCCTTCACAAGCGCAAACCCTAATCCAGAATCCATCATCCGGATCACCCCCAAAACCCCTATAATCTATGGTTTCCATTCCATTTACATGCTTTAATGTGTTCCTACACATGCTATCTACTGTTTAGAGAGCTAGAAACACATCATTCACAACACACGAGCAATCCACGGATCAAACACGGGAAATCTCCCTACCTTCGCAAAGCAGGCGAAGTACAGAGCCCACACGATGTTTCCCCCGCTCCACGCAGCGTCCTCGCGGCGAGAACACGTCATACTAACTTCCAACTAGTCGAATCGCCCAGAAATCCTCCAACACAACCCCCTGGCCGAGTAGAGCTCATGTGAGCTCTGTTCTGCCGGGGTTCTATAAAAACACTTCACAGTTAAGAACGCGACGCCATACTGTGTCGCGACCTGAACGTGACACACTAGTCCGTCGCCTTCACTAAGTCGACGTCAGCAAGCTCGCCCTATGCGCAACACGTGGCGCGCATGAAGACGAAGACCAAAAATAGCGGTTTCATGAACGCGACGCCCTGGGATGTCGCGTTCAAAATGCGACGCCCTTCACTGTTGCGTTCACAGACAGTGAATCAGTGAGCACTTTGGGCCCAAATCTCTGGGCCACAGAGCCTCACCACCTGCGGAAAACACCTGCTACTCACGTGATTGGCCACACATTGGCCTCCATACACACAGGAAGACGATCCGAACGGCCGGAACGTCACATTACTATCACCTAAAAGAAAATTTCATCCTTAAAATTTAAAACAAAAATTGAACACTGAAAACTTTTTAATTCAATCTATATAACACTATCACCTAAAAGAATTAAAACTTACTCAAACAAGTATGGATACGCTTTCATCATTTCTTCTGCTAGTTCCCATGTATCTTCTCCACCTTGTCTGTTTTCCCATCTGACTTTCACTAATTCAATCTCTTTATTCTTGAGCTTCTGAGTTCTGTGGCCTGTAATCTGCACTGGGTATTCCGGCAATGTCATGTCGGGCTTCAGCTCATCTTTTTGATAACTGACAACTTGGGATGGATCTCTGATATACTTTCTCAACATTGAGACATGAAACACATCATGTGCATCAGTGACATCTGCTGGCAAATCTAACTTGTAAGCTGCTTGATCACCCATTCATTCTTTTATCTGGAATGGCCCAACATATCTTGGGCTCAACTTGCCTTTCTTACTGAACCTTAGCACGCCTTTAGTAGGAGAAACCTTTAGAAATACATAGTCACCAACTTCAAATTGCAAAGGTCTACGTCTGACGTCTGCATAGCTTTTCTAACAGCTCTGGGCTCTTTTCAATTTCTCTTGAATAAATTTTACTGTCTCTGCACATTGTCGAACTAACTCTGGACCCAAAACTTATCTTTCTCCTACTTCATGCCAATTTAGTGGTGATCTACACGGTCTACCATATAAGGCTTCATATGGTGCCATCTCAATACTTGCATGGTAACTGTTATTATAAGCAAACTCAACCAATCCCAAGTAGCACTCCCAAATACCTCCCCACACCAAACAGCAAGCTCTTAGCATGTCTTCAAGTGTCTAGATTGTCCTCTCTGACTGCCCATCTGTTGGTGGATGATATGCTGAACTGTACCTTAACTCTATACCGATGACTCTCTGCAAACTCCTCCAAAACCTGAAGTAAAACGAGGATCTCGATCTGAAGCAATGGTGATTGGAATACCATGTAAAGGCACAATTCTTTCTACATACAGCTTGGCTAATATGTCCACTGACCATGTCATACTGACCGGAAACAACCTACAAACCTTAGTTAATCTGTCTACAAAAACCCAAATTGCATTATGACCTGATGATCTGGGCAAACCAACAATAAAATCCATTGCTATATCATCCCACTTCCATTGTGGAATGGGTAGTGGTTGCAACAATCCCCTTGGCTTCTAGTGTTCTGCTTTAATTTACTGGCATACTGCACATCTTGCAATAAACTCTGCAATTTCTCTCTTCATATTCGGCCACCAAAAATGTTTCTTCATATCTTGGTACATCTTTGTGCTGCCTGGGTGGATGGTATACCTTGATCTGTGAGCCTCTTCTAAAACTCTTAGTCTGATTTCTGCATCTGCTGGAATATATAGTCAACCTTTGAGTCTAACCACACTGTCGTTCCCAAAGTCACTTCTTCCATTCTTATAATATCTGCTAAACTATTATCTGCTCTCTGTGCCTCCATTATTTGCTGGTATAAAGATGGCTCCACTGCACTGGTTGCTAATATTGCTCTGCGCTGACTACTCGGCACATATAAGGAATTTTCTGCCACATCTTCATACAATTTCCATTCTCTGATCATAAGTTGATTCATAACCACTTTTCTACTTAGTGCATCCACTACTACATTAGCTCTGCCTGGATGATATGCTAAACTAAAGTCATAATCTTTTAAATATTCCATCCATCGGCGCTGCCTTAAATTCAAATCATTCAAAGAGAAAATATACTTTAAACTCTTATGATCCATAAATATTTCACATCTTTCAGCATACAAATAATGCCGCCAAATCTTCAATGCAAAAACAACCGCTGCCAGATCTAAATCATGGGTGGGATAATTCTCTTCATGTTTCTTTAATTGCCTGGAGGCGTAGGCTACCACCTTGTTGTGCTGCATCAAAACTGCACACAATCCTCTCTTGGATGCATCTGTAAACAAAACAAATCCGCCACTTCCTGACGGTATTTCTAACACTAGTGCTGAAGTCAACCGTTTCTTTAATTCTGTAAAACTGCATCTGCATTCTGAGGACCACACAAAAGGAACCCCTTTTCTTGTCAACCTAGTCATAGGGGCTGCTATCATGGAAAAATCTTGAATAAACCTTCTGTAATAACCTGTAAGACCTAGAAAACTCCTGATCTCAGACACTATCCTCGGTTCTTCCCATTTCATTACTGCCTCAACTTTAGCGGGATCCACTGTAATACCTTCACCTGATATTACACGACCCAGAAACTGAATTTCTTTCAGCCAAAATTCACATTTACTGAACTTGGCAAATAGCTGGTGATCCCTCAATATCTGCAAAGTAACCCGCAAGTGCACTGCATGCTCCTCTTCTGATGCAGAGTAAACCAGTATATCATCAATAAATACCACTATAAACTGATCCAAATACGGATGAAATATTCGGTTCATCAAATTCATAAAAGCTGCTGGTGCATTAGTTAACCCAAATGGCATACAACAAACTCATAATGCCCATATCTGGTGCGAAAAGCGGTCTTCTCAATGTCTTCTTCTCTAATTCGCAATTGATGATATCCTGACCTCAAATCTATCTTAGAAAATACCTTGGCTGATTGCAACTAATCAAACAGATCATCAAACTTATTCTTAATTGTAACTTTATTCAACCATTTGTAGTCTATACACATCCTTAAGCTGTCATCTTTCTTTCTAACAAATAATACTGGCGCTCCCCACCGTGACTGACTGGCCTGATAAAACCTTTTTCTATCAGCTCTTGCAATTGCTTCTTCAATTCTTTCAACTCTGCTGGTGCCATTCTATAAGGTGCTTTAGAGATCGGTAAATTGCTTGGCTGCAATTCTACAGTAAAATCTACTTCTCTGTGCGGAGCTAGCCCTGACAACTCTTCTGGAAATACATCTGCAAATTCTCTGACCACTGGCACTGAATCTACAGACTTACTAGACTCAACTAGACTAGCTGACGCAAGGTAGGCTACACATCCCGCATTAATCAACTTTTTAGCTCTAAGTGCAGAAATAATAAACTTGGGAGTGTAAAAAGGCATACCTTGGAATTCAAACATTTCACCACTGGGTCTGCAAAACCTGACTCTCTTTTTCCTACAATCAACCATGGCCCCATAGGCTTCTAACCAGTCCATACCCAGTATCACATCATAATCTTTCAATGTCAAAACATATAACCTTGCTGGCATCTGATTTCCATGAATAACTAACAGGACCTCTTCTAGAAAACTGGAAGTAAGCATATATCCTCCTGAAGGAATCTCTACCACTAACTCATAGGACCTTTCTTCTAAAGGATGTACTATACTATCCAGAAAATCTTCTGAAATAAACGAATGCGAAGCACCCGGATCAATTAACACTCCAGCAGTAAAATCAAAGAAAGGTAATATACCTTCAATGAGATTGGATGCCTCCTCCTGTGCTTGGGTGATTGCCATCACTCAGCCCCGTCCTCCTCTCTGGTACGGTACACCTCTGCCCTGCTCTGTTGACCGCTGAAAAGGCTGTTGCTGCTGGGTCCCTCTACCATAAGTCTGCTCTCAAGGATACAGACAGTTCCTCGCTAAATGTCCTGGCTGCCCACAATTATAACATCTGAAAGTTGGGTATGCCGTAGGTTGCCCTGCCGTACTTTGTTGAGATTCCTCTGGAACCGGTGGCCTGTAGCCACGACCCTGCTGGAAACCTCCCTGCTGAAAGCCCTGCTGCCTGCCTCTACCACGGCCTCCTTGGAGGAATTTCTTGATCTGCTTGCCCCACTTTGCTATTCCAGATGACAAAGAAGCTCCGGAAGGTGCTTTCCCCTTACTGATTCCTCCTGACGGCTGTGGAAGCCGAAAGCTGCCTGAGCCTAAACCACCTGTCTGAGACTTCCCTGCCTGGCCCTAACAGTCCTCTCAAGTATTCCTGCTCACTGTGCTGCCTCTTCCACTGTTCTACACATTAGTGGAATCACCGCATCCTGTAATTCTGCCCTCAGACCTCGGATGAAGTACTCCACCATCATGGTATTATCAGTTACCACATATGGGGTGTACCTACTCAAGGCCATGAACCTCATCCGATATTCAAGCACCGAGAGATTCCCTTGCTGGAGTGTCCTAAACTGCTCCCTCTTCATCTATTGGATCTGTATTGGGAAAAAAGAATCATTAAAAACTGACAAAAATTCTGACCATGTGATAGTGTCCTCCATTCTGCCTGTAAAAACTGTCTGCATCTTTAGCCGCCACCATTCTTGCGCAAATCCTCGTAGCTGGCATGCTGCAAGAATCACTCTATCTTCCTGGGGACACCTCATTATCAGAAATACCCTCTCAATCTCATGTATCCAATGCTCTACTGTATCCAGGTTGGGGCCTCCTAAGTATGTAGGAGGCTGCAACCTCAAAAATCGCTCAACAAGTACTGTAGTCTCCTCTCTGATGGCTGACCTCACTGGAACTGCTGGGTGTATGGGTACTACAGAAGGTACCTCTACTCCGTATGGTGGTGGAACTGGGGATACTGGCACTGCCTCCTCTGGAAGTGGTGGTACTGCTACCGCTGGCTGCACCGGTGGCTGCTGGTCTAATCTCATCCTTATATTTGTCAGGCTTTCCCAAATTCTCTCTATCATTCTCTACGTAGGGTCCTCTCCTGACCCCTCTCCTCCACCTCCCCAGTCTCTCCTTTCTGCCATTCCTAACTCTGCACAAACATCATTTCATCGACACAACATATGATAAATTAATACAAAACCAAGGTCGCTACCAGCGGTGACTTACAATAGAGACATGGCTATGCAATTTCCTATTCCTTTATATCCATACGGATCTTGCTCTGACACCAACTGTGACGGCCTTCGTTGTTCAGACCCGTTAACTCAATAACGTGCCTAATACGAATCCGCCTCCCGCGACTATGTTGAAGCCTCGCAAGGGATATCAAACGACTAGTCCGTAGGAATGTAAAGGAACCAGCTCAAATATATATAAGATTTCCCAATCTCATAAATATTTATTAGAAATATACATAGCCATAGCACAACTGTAACCAAACTACAACAACAACCTGGGGCATACCCCGAGGTGTACAACAGAAAAGTAAATTACATTGCCGGTGGTATAGACCCTCCGCTACGATGCGGCTCAGAACTAGATGACGGGTGTGAGGTCTCCTGCTCTACCTCACCTGAAGGAGTAGGGGGGGTGAGCCTCTCAAGTCAATGGCTTAGTAGGGAAACTCCCTAGAAACCGAGCAAACCAACACAAATAGTAAAGCAGGAGATTACACTAACAATTAATAGAACTATATAGCAGGATATAAAACTGTAAATACCACTTACCACTTGTCGCTTAACAGAAACCAATAATGATAAATAAACGGTAAACCCAAACAAGTGTACGAGCTACAATAGGAAAACTCCTCACTCGGGCCACGTGGACTGGCTCGCGACACCAGCTACTGACCCGGACAAACAACACAGGACTACCTCTCAGTCTCGCAGCCACGGACGGAAGGTCCAGCTGCAGCTCCACTAAACTAGTACAAAGAACTGTGGAGTCCAACTAAACCACCACAACCTGCAGGTCACACACCCCGCAGGCCCATGCCTGGCACCTTTAGGGACTATGGCCCGAGCTCCCTAATGTGAGGCACTGGAAAACAGGACTAGCTGGGGCCTAGTACGTCTACTGGTGTCCGTCTCCCCCAACTACGAGCGTGCTACAAGCGACAACACAACAAACTATCTCTAGTCGTTGTCCCACTACCGTCTTTCCTTCAGTCGGACGTACTACTCAGCACAAGAGTGACAGTGTCTAGGAAGACGACAAAACCTCGACGGTACTCAGTATCGGACAAGCTCCGAGCACACACGTGCCAGGCTCACACAAAACCTGGAGCTCCCAACTTAAGAGGTATCCACAGTAGGCGTCAAACTACACGCCACGTACACGAAAACCACGTGCACAATGCACAAGCCACGTGAAACCTCCACGCAAACCACGTGAACACCACGCCAACCACACCCACCACATGCTCCCCGAGCGTTGAGAGTGCCAATGCACCTCTTACCATTACCGCACAATACACATATGATAATCCGATAATATCACACTAGCATACCCATGCATAGAACAAACCTCGGCTGTGATCGCGACGGGGTTTAGTGTCGCCTTCAGAACGCGACAGCTCAATATGTCGCCTTTAAAAACAAGAACGCGATGTATCGTTCTATCGCGACATTGTTGCGACGCCCAGGTTTGTCACCTTCATAGGTGCAAACCCTAATCCGGAATCCATCATCTGGATCACCCCCAAAACCCCTATAATCTATGGTTTCCATTCCATTTATATGCTTTAATGTGTTCCTACACATGCTATCTACTGTTTAGAGAGCTAGAAACACATCATTCACAACACACGAGCAACCACGGATCAAACACGAAAAATCTCCCTACCTTCGCAAAGCAGGCGAAGTACGGAGCCCACACGACGTTTCGCCCGCTCCACGCAGCGTCCTCGCGGAGAGAACACGTCAAACTAAGTTTGGGCCCAAATCTCTGGCACAACCCCCTGGCCGAGCAGAGCTCATGTGAGCTCTGTTCTGTCGGTGTTCTATAAAAACACTTCACAGTTAAGAACACGATGCCACATTGTGTCGCGACCTGAACGCGACACACTAGTCCGTCGCCTTCAATAATTCGACGTCAGCATGCTCGCCCTATGCACAACACGTGGTGCGCATGCAGACGAAGACCAAAAATAGTGGTTTCATGAACGTGACGCCCAGGGATGTCGCGTTCAAAACGTGACGCCCTTCACTGTCGCGTTCACAGACAGTGAATCAGTGAGCACTTTGGGCCCAAATCTCTGGCCCACAGAGCCTCACCACCTGTGGAAAACACCTGCTACTCACGTCATTGGCCACACACTGCCCTCCATACACTCATGAAGACGATCCGAACGGCCGGTAGAGAAGAGGATCGATGAGCTGAACCCTCAAAATCAGAAACAACCCACTGATGGTGCCTTACACTTTGCTCTATGTGAGCATCTCAGACATCGGCGGTACCGACCGGCTCATTGGGAGAGGGGTACTCCCAAAAACATATCCATATCTAAGCGTTTCTTCTTGGTCGAGTCATGATACGCAGTGATGCTGCGAATAGGTTTTGTTACATAGAAGTAGTAGTTGATGCTGGCCTGTGTTATTGTCCAACTTGCAACTTCGCAATCAAACAAAAATTGTGTAATTTGTGGTCACATTTTCATGAAATAACAACTGAGAAAGTCCTATATTCTACCCGTCTTCTTTTACATGGATCTTGGTGTGAAAGTACAAAATGACTACATGAAAATTGTAGGGTTGTATGGACCGACCTTCTTAGGGTAATTACGAGTTGGGCTTTCCGCAGTTTTAAAAATTGGAAGATGTGAAAAATAAGTTTATAATTTTGATGTTTAAATACTAAAATTATGTAGTGAATGTGAATTTATCAAGATGAATTTTTAATTTTAAAGACTTTTTTCTCTTTAATAAGTATTTCATTAATTTTTTAAAGATATTTTCATAGCTTATTACATGAGATGGGTTGTACACATATTACCTTAGCATAGATACATGGAAAACGTTGTGTACGGTAGAATATTGTGGAGGTAATGCCAGTTGATAAGCCACCTCGCCAACTCTTCATATGTCAACTCTTTCACGCCTTTGATTCCAAATCTTTGAAATCCCTTGGTTAGGGATACTTTGAGCAGTACATGATCTCCAATTTGAAATTCTAAATCTCTTCTTCTTTTGTATGCATAACTCTTTTGTCTAGATTGTGCTATCTTGATTCTATATCGGATGATCTGTATGTCCCTACTAGTGTCTTGTACCATGTCAGGTTCCAACCATTGTTGTTCACCCACTTCATTCCAGCACACAGGTGATCTACAACTCCTACCATACAATGCTTCAAATGGTGCCATTTTGATACTTGCTTGGTAGCTATTGTTGTAAGCAAATTCTATCCGGGATAACTGCTCATTCCAATACCCTTCAAAGTCTATGGTACAAGCTCGTAGCATATCTTCTATGATTTGGTTTGTCCTCTCGGTCTGCCCATTTGTCTGTGGGTAGAACGCAATGCTAAAGTTAAGTTTAGTGCCTAGAGCAGTTTGAAGTCCTTTCTAGAAACGAGAGGTGAATCTTGGGTCAGGATCTGAGACTATAGATATAGGAACTCCATGCAGTCTCACAATCTCCTTTACATACAATGCAGCTAACACATCCACACTCCAGGTACTCTTGATTGCTAAGAAATGTGTGGAGTTAGTTAGTCGGTCCACAATGACCCAAATAGCATCGAGTCCACGATGAGTTCGGGGTAAACCCATGATGAAGTCAATGCCAATGCTCTCCCATTTCTACTCTGGTATGTTGAAGGGTCTGAGTACACCTGCAGGATGTCAGTGCTCTGCTTTGACTTGCTAACATGTGAGGTAGTCCGCGACATGCTTAGCCACCTCACGCTTCATGTTAGGCCACCAAAATGTCATCTTCATATCCTGGTACATCTTGGTTGCACCTAGGTGAATAGTATACTTGGTCTTGTGTGCTTCATCCATCAGCTTCCTTTTCAACTCTTCATTGTTAGGTACACAAGTCCTACCATGAAATAACAATCTTCCATCCTCAGTAATGGAGAAATCCAGTCGGTCAGCCAGGGATTCCTTAACATGTATTAGAAACGGGTCATTGGTTTGTTGATCTCTAATTTCAGCAAAGATGTCGGGCTGTGCTCTAAGATTAGCCACTAGCATCTGATCACTTCTCTGCTCAATATTTAGGTCTAAACTAGAAAATTGTTCTAGTAACTGCATCTCGCCCATGATCAAGCAGGATAAGGATGCCACATGCTTCCTACTAAGTGCATCGGCCACAGCATTGCCCTTGCCAGGGTGATATTGAATGTTGAAATGAAAATCCTTTAGATATTCCAGCCATCTTCTTTGTCTCATATTGAGCTCCTTTTGAGAGAATAGATACTTCAGACTTTTGTGATCTGAGTAGACAATGAATTGTTCTCCATAGATATAGTGTCTCCAGATCCTTAACGCGAAGACCACTGCAGCTAGTTCTAGGTCATGGACAGGGCAATTGACCTCATTAGGCTTCAATTGTCTAGATGAATGGGCAATCACCTTCTCATTTTGCATTAAAATGCATCTGAGATCGATTTCAGATGCATTCGTGTAGACTGAGAATCCTTCGCCCTCGACTGGTAACGCGAGGACAGGTGCAGAAGTCAAGCATTTCTTTAGTGTCTGAATGCTTTTCTCACATTCCTTGCTCCAGACATAAGGGTTCTCCTTTTGTGTAGGGCGAGTAATAGGAACAACAATCTTGGAGAAATCTTTTATGAACCGCCTGTAATAGCCATCCAGTCCAAGAAAGCTTCTAATCTCAGTGACATTAGTTGGTCTCTCCCAGTTGAGCGCCGCTTCGACCTTTGAAGGATCAACAACTATACCATCCTTAGATATGATGTGGCCTAGAAATGAGACTTCCTCGAGCCAGAACTTACACTTTCTCAATTTGGCATAGAGCTTGTTGTCGCGTAAGATCTGTAGAGAGATCCTCAGATGCTCCTTGTGCTCTTCCTTAGTCTTGGAGTATATAAGATATCATCAATAAATACCATGATGAATTTGTCGAGGTATGACTGATATGTTGTACATCAATTGCATGAAAGCAGCAGGAGCATTGGTTATGCCAAAAGACATCACAATAAATTCATAGTGTCCATACCTACTCCTGAAAGCTGTCTTGTAAATGTCTGCATCTTTGATTCTCATTTGATGATATCCCGATCTAAGGTCAATCTTAGAAAAATATTTGGCTCCTGATATTTGATCAAATAACTCATTGACGCGAGGTAGAGGATATTTGTTCTTGATAGTTAACTGATTCAACTACCTGTAGTCAATGCATAACCTCATAGATCCGTTCTTCTTTTCGACAAATAGAACCGGTGCTCCCCAGGGGGAAGTACTCAGTCTGATGAAACCTTTTTCCAGCAACTCCATCAATTGCTCCTTCAATTCCTTTAATTCAGCAAGGGACATTCTATAGGGTTGATGTGACACTGGTGCAGCTCCAGAGGTCAGATCAATAGAGAAATTCACATCTCTTTCAGGTGGAATGCTTGGCAGCTCATTGGGGAATATGTCAGAGTAGTCTTGTATTATGTGTATGTCTGCTACCTTGGGTACTTTCTTCTCAATCACAATAGCGGCAAGGAATGCCACACATCCCTTCCTAATCATGCTCTGTGCCCGAATAGCAAAGATGAGAGACAAGTGCTTCTTGTGTCTGTATCCAATGAAGGTCAACTTAGGGAATTCACTAAAGGAAAATTTTTCCCTCTTCTACAATAGACAATATCCCCATAAGTGGATATCCAATTGGCTCCTAATATGACATCATAGCCTTCCATGGGCATACACACCAGGTCGGCTCTTAAATTGAGTTCTCCAATTCTTACATCAGCTAAGGGAAAATATTTGTTCAACTTGGCTTTCTCTCCTAGTGGAGTGGTGACAGGAAAGTCAAAGCCCATAGATACAGGTTTGATAATCAAGGTATCAGCAAATGCTTGTGATATGAACGAATGGGTAGCGCCAGTATCAAACAAAACAAATGCTGATTGAGAGAAGACATGTAATGTACCTTCCACGACTCCACCCTCCTCGGTGGTCTCCACTTCCTATACGGCTTGCAGTCTGCCTGGCTTCTTCTATCCAGCAGGCCGCTTTTCATTCTTTTTGAGCTTGGGACAGTCGGGAATGCGATGCCCTCGACTCCCGCAACGTAGGCACGCACCTACCTTCCTCTCGCATTCTTCGGCTGTAAGACCTAGCTTGTCACAATGCTTGCACTTGAGCTTGTTTGGGGTAGAGGGGGTGAAGACCTTGGGCTTCCATTCTTGGCTTGGTCCGTCAGTGATACTGAACAGCCTTTTCTTGCCGTTGGTAGGTTTACTTGAGAAACCAGATGCTTATTCCCTCTTGACAATTCTACCCTTGATGCGATCGGTGAGATCGGTCACATCCTCCAGCAGCTGGGCCTTCTTGACCATCTCGGCATAGGTTTGAATGTCAAGTGGTGCCAGCTGAGTAATGTAAGAAGGCTTGAGCCCATTAAGAAATCACCTCGCCTTCATTTTCTCAGTACCGACAAGGTGGTTGGCATATTGTGCCAATCTAAAAAATTGGACTTTATATTCGGCAACTAAGAGATTCCTCTACTTCAGTGTAGCAAATTCAAAGGCTTTCCCCTCCTGGACTCGTTCAAAGAAATACTTGGAGTTGAAATGCTCCTTAAACTCCTTCCAGGTAAACTATGCATCAGCCCCAGTGGCTTCTACAAATTCCCACCACGCACGGGCGTCCCTTTCAAGTTGGAATGTGGCCAATAGTAGTTTATCACCGTCCGCGCATTACATAATGCGGAAGATGCATTCTATCACTTTTAGCCAGTGTTCTGCCTCATCTGGATCAGTTGTCCCACTGAATTGAGGCGGGTTCATGCTACAAAATTTCTGTGTAATTCCCCAGCTCTCTATTTCCACCGCCCTGAGCTGCTTGTACCAGGGCTCGAGTCAAATCTTGGAAAGTCTGCTGCATATCATGGAGTTGTGCACGCTCTGTTGCCATTGTTGATGTTCTAAGTTCCTTCAAGAGAAAATTTGATGTAAGATATTGAGGTTGCACTATGTTTGTGTGTGTGTGAGTTTATTGCAACTTATTACCCGTGGTTTTAACCATCTCTCACATAGGTATGGAATTAGACTCTCAGTCGAGGCAGGTCAACCTAGTTCATCCTATACTTAAGAACAACCTAGGCTCTGATACCATAAAACTGTAACACCCCGATGCGGAATATCGGAGTGGTAAACAGTTAAATAATAGTATAGAGCGAGAAATAGACATCAAACCATTACACAAATTGGAATAATGCCAAACGATCCAACTTCATTAATATTTCCACTAATCATCTATTACATCACAAGCTCAGAGCCAAAACTATGGGCTCAGAGTACTTTATTCAAATAAAAACAACTACAAACTAACATTTCAACTAACTAACTCCTAAAAAGCTTTGGTTGTCGTAAAGCTGGTCACTCTTGCACTTCCTCATCCCCTTCCTCGTGAGTGTAGTAGTTTCTATCAGACTCACCTAAAACACATATAACAAATAGCACAGGGTGAGCGATAATCACCTAGTAGTACTTAATATCTCGTATAAATAGGCATGCTTTAAGTGATTAATGTCTTGTCAAGCAGGATAACTATAGAGAAGGATCAAGTATATTCAAGAGAGAAATGTTACATGATAATGAGGAACGATAGCACTTTTCATCATAATATAACACAACAAGCATGATAACAGATTGGCCATATAACGAAATATCATGTAACGGTTGCACGAAAGTGCACTAGTTGAGATAGAACGTTTTGGTCGAACTTCTTGTCAACTGAGAGAACATAGTATAGTGATTGATTGTCTTGGATTCAATCTTGATAGAATGGCACTTGGGTATTATGCCGCATACGCTGATCATTAAACCCCCGCAAGTTATAGCCTTTCGGCGCACCTCCCAGGACCAGATCGGGCCCTTTATAATGTTGCCAGGCATGATTATGTTTGTTATCTTAGACAATCAATTTGATGGACAAATAGAGTAGTAAGAATAGATAAGAGTAATTGACGATTAGATGGGAGTATAGAGAGAACGTGAACATATGAGAGCAACAGGATAATAGATGAGATCAACATTCATAAATCATTGTTAAACAAGCGACAGTAACAGTTGCACAACACACACAGTTGTGTGCACCAGTCTGGTAGAAGTCACAACCGCCCAATAGTCGTGCTAGGAACACAGGCCAGAGGTCCGGCGTGATCTGAAGGTAAGAGTGAACAAACTAAGGCTGTTGGATCATGCTGATCCCTAAGGGTAAAATAGGTATTGATGGTACAACCCACTCGTCGGAAATAGACGTCCTCCAAAGCCAAGGAGTCTTACAGAGGCCTCGACAAGGAGTTCCTGGTCCAGTCAGGAGTATTCCCAATGGAGAGGTCGTCTAAGCCAAGATAGAAGAGTGTACAGTAACGGTTGTCCGTCATGCCTCGAGAGCTCAAAGGCAGAGGGATGCGATAACGATATTAAATCAAGCGATTAAATGAAGAAAAGTTCATTAAAATAAATAGGGAATTTATGTGAAGAATTACACTTAATTACTAGATATATTATTGAGTAATTTCGGTAAGGTTTCATGGAAAAGATTCATGTTTAGTATGTGCATGTGTAAGAGAATCAAGTTAGCAAGAATAATCGTGCACACATTTTTAATTAATAGAAATCATGTGAATAATACCCATTACATATTAACAAGTCGTTAATGTTCATAACAATACATTTCAAGAATTAAACATTGATTAAATGGCATGATTTATAAGGTTTGCATGGAAATTAGGGTTTCTGGAAGACAGTCAAATCGCAACGGGGGTACTTGTCATGTTTAAATCACGACGGGTAGGTCGGTCGCGTTCACCAGAACTGGGTCAACTCAATCGATTCATTCGGTCCATAAATGTGACGTCGGGGTCTGTCGTGTTCTGGACAATCAGTACGGCTATGATGAACGCGACGTGTCGGGCCATCGCGTTCATTTCTCGACGTAACCCTCTATTGCGACCTTCTGAGAATTGCGATGGGTCGGGCCGTCGCATTCTCAGAGGGTCCGGCCGAGCCCCAAAATGAACTGGTTCACTTTGGAACTTGGTCCAGTCCTCTATGGACTTGACACAGGGTTATTAAAAATATATATATGTTTGTATACAGTATGAAAAATCACGAAATCAATTTTAAATAAAACTAGACATGTGTAAGTATTAACAGTCAAGAGTAATTAGATTTCTGACAAGGTATGATTAGGCTATATATAAGGTACTTTGCGATGAACCAAAAATCTGACACAGTGATAGAAAATGAATTAATTCGATTAGGATACTGGTAAAAATTGGGGGAAATAGAATCATTAGATCCCCAACAACATGTAGAGTGTACAGTACAAGTTTCATGTCACAACATCAGGCACGAACATAGAATTAGGGTGAACATGAGGGGAATGTCACATGTTCTCAACAGAACTTTGGGCATGAAATACCCATAATAGGCGCGCTAAAAATTAGGAAAAATATAGGGCTTTGAAGGTGGGAACATGGTCTTCCTAGAGTTGAAGTTAATTTGTTTTTACTTGAGAGATTGCCTATCTTTTCACGCTTTGAATTCTAGGGCAAGAAAACGTGAAGAAGAAGAAGGTCCCCTTGTTCCTAGCCTCCTTCTCCTTGCTCTCCACGTCCAATAGCCTCTCTTCTTCGTCGTCCAAGCTCCAGAGAGTCAATAGGGTTTTCTATGTACGAATTAGAGGAGTATTTGTATATTTTAAGTCTTCTACAAACTTAAAACTATTCCATCTCCTTAAGCTACAAATTTTCCTATTTATCTCCCCCTTTTCTATCATTTATCCATCTACTTGGCTTGGGGAGAGCTCCAATTTCGTGGCTAAGGAATTAGGATAAGTCTATGACTCTTTTAAGATAATTATGAGTTAAAATAATCATTATCTTAATCTTTTTTCATTTATTAATATTTTAGGTACGAAATTAGCATTAAATATCTCCCATCCAACTTGGGCTCTTCACTTTTAGGCGCATTAATTCATGTATGATTCATCTTGAGTGACCCATCACCTATTTTGACTTAATGGGTTTTTAATTATTCATATTTCTTTTAATTAAATTTATTTATCAACTATTTAAATTTTAGAGTTGCCACATGGGAGTTGTTGTCGGGCTCATTTTGGTATGTCGGAGTTGTGTTTGAAACTATAAACAACGTACTCTCTCATAGTTGTGAGATGCTAGAATTGTCGTGTCATGGACTCTTGAGTGGTTGCCTAGTACTGTCCCCATAGTCATCTAAGACAATCTCCACCAGTTCAAAGTCTTCTTCTTCCATTGCAACAAGCACTTGCATATGAAGATCATTTGAGGACATCCTAGAGGAAAGAACACAATGATGGCGCTCTCATACTAGTATAGGCATTTGGCCAAACACTTTGTGGGCAGATTAGAAGCATACCTAAAAATAAAAGAATGTCGCCCATGGAGGTCTCGGAGTCAGCTACTAGAGTAGCTTCAAGTTCCATGCTTCAAGTCCTTGGCATCGTCAATGAAGTGCCTTTCAAGAAGTCAAAACGGGGACACTATTCGCACTGCACTTGCTTGTGTGAACCAGCCCAAGGTATCATGCGTATGGGAGATTTCTATGGATATCTATGAGGTGCATGGCACCCTTTGAAGACTGCCTCATGCAGTTGTGGCCGATGGTAAGAGATCAACGCCAAGGGGTGTTTAAGCCCCTCCCAACCGGCAGCCAAGTGCCATGGTGGCGCCGATTAGGTTTATCTATGTTGAGTCGTCAAAGCACAAAATATTTATTGATGAGAGGGAACTCTCTCTCTCTCTCACTCATAACTAACTCATTGTTAGGTAGTTAGTTGGTGAAGTAGTTGAGAGATTAGAATAGTTGACTCACCAAACATATGTGGTGCAACTCCCTATAAATAGAAGTGAATAGTAGATTCTTGAGGGAAGAATGGAATGTATTGGTCTTGTAATCTTGTGGTTTCTCTTCTAGAGCCTCGGAGCCCACTATTTTCCTCCCTCCTTCTTGTTCCACATTCTTCTCCTTTTGTAGCCTTTTCCTCTTCTTCTTTAGTTCTTCATATAGTTAAGAAACGATACCCTGTTTCACTTGTAACTTATTCTACGGCGGCCATGGAATGCGTTGTCCTCTGCAACAGCTTGGGTCCGTAACAGTCACCTTTGAGAGGTGGTGTTGGGAGGGGACCCAACGCGGGCCGTCGAACGCTTCTTGTGCTTGCAATCCTCCCGGATAGGGGTGTCCTCAACGACAAGGATGGCAACAAGGAGGGCCTCCTCGTCCCACTCTGCCATGGCCGCCGCCGACTGGAACGGGGGGCTGTGGATGCTCGCTTCTCGGCTTGGCTCAGTGTGGCCACTGTGGGCACGGAAGATAGCATCCTTGATCTCCGTGGCACAGTCATGACTCATCATCGTTGGTGCTATGGGCTTCAGCTTCCGCCACCATTTCCTACTTCCCGCTGAGTGCCTTTTGCTGTTTAGATAGAACGAGAAGGTCTCCTTTGGGGAAGAGGAAGAGCGAAAGAGGGGGCCCCCGTCCGCGGGGAAAGGGAGGGGCGACAGAGGTTGGATAACGATCAAGATTTTGTTTTGAAATACTGCATGGTTCGCCCCAGCCACGGTTGGGTTGCCCAACCGGGCGATCTGGCGCATGCTGCCGCGGCACGCGGCGCGGGCCGGTCTGGTGCGAACTGGTCCACCGGAACACGTCGATTTTTTTTTTTACTTTCTCTCTCACATTCGATGTATCTAAGGGATCTAAATGGTGTCTAATTGAGATAAAATTTTAAACATAAGTTAACTAAGGGATGATACAAATTATAGCAATTTTATTTTAATTTTTTAAATTAATTTTTTGTCAAGTAAAAATGTCTCAAAATCATTAGATCGACTTAATCTCAATATCTAAGGGATCTAAATGATGTCTAATTGGGATGAAATTTTAAACATAAGTTAATTAATAGATGACACAAATTATAGTAATTTAATTTAATTTTTTAAATTAATTTTTTTGTCAAGTAAAAATTATCTCAAAAAGTATTAGGTCGACTTAATCTTAACATCTATGCATCAATAACTCATGATATTTATATTTTTAGAATCAGTACATTTTTCTAGTAATTATGATGACTTCAGATTTGACTTCATTTTCGAAACCAAATGTCGTCACGTTGAAATACACACAGACGGTTTCTCGTACCGCGACAAACCCTGTGTGCACATAAGGGGGTCTAAATGGTGTCTAATTGAGATGAAATTTTACACATAAGCTAATTAAGAGATGATACAAATTATAATAATTTTATTTTAATTTTTTAAAATAATTTTTTGTCAAGTAAAAATTATCTCAAAAATCATTAGGCCGACTTAATCTCAACATCTATGCATCAATAATTCTTGATATTTTATATTTTTAAAATCAGTATATTTTTCTAGTAATTATAATGACTTTAGGTTTATTTTATTTTTGGAATCGAATGTCGCCCTGTTGAAGTGCACACAATCAAAGATAGTATCAAAATTATATTAATAATATGAAAATATTATAAAATTAAAGATAATTATGTTTTATATAAGTGATCATTTCTTACATATATTTACTATCTCTTTAATTTCTTAGTATCATATTAATATTTTATTATAAATTTTAAGATGTTATAGTTTTGTTTCTGTTTTCAGATTCTTGTTGTTGATCTAATGAAATACATTGGTCATATTATGAACAACTTTCATGAAGAGCCCAAAGATTATATCACTCTTGTTCAGGCTGAGAGGCCGCACTCATTGCTAGTTTGGATCGCGATATGAGAGAGAAAGTCAAGAATAATCTACTATATCTTTAAGCGCAGATATTCAGTTGATGTGATTCTAGTTGGAGCTCGTAGAGAAAGTCGAGGGGAACAACTTTCATGAAGAAGTATCGAAAAGATATATCCTCGTTTGAGATATGGAAGGCGTGATAATCATGTATATGTAGATCATGATATGAGAGAGAATGTGAAGAATAATCTGCTATAGCCTTGGACATAGACCATCAATTGAGGTGATTCCACTTTGAGGACGAAGCTGAAAAAGAATAGAACAACTTTGATGAAGACCTCGTGAGCATATCAGCCCCTTTTCAGGCTGTGGAAGATGTGATATCCCTGATAGTTCTGGAGGATATGAGAGAGAAAGGGGAGAGAGAAAGGGTGCATGTATGAGAAGAGATGAAAAATCTATCTTGACTTTGGATGGAGAGTCTTCTTTTGAAAATTGCTCATTTTAAATATTCATCAAGTCATAAAACTAAAAAAACAAATCAAACTAGTCATTTTCCCACCGTATCTCAGCGGTACGATACGGTACGGTACCGTACATTCTCACGGAGAATGCGACACAGCCGATTCGGACGGTACAACAAACCTTGATGCTGAGAGGATCTTTTTGCTAGTATATCATCGAAACATTTGTATTTAACGTCATACCCCTAAAATCTAGATATCAAACTTGCACGCCATTGAAATCGACGGACATAATCTTCCATGTTTCTACGCCTCACCGGCAATGTACTTCTACTTCTTTACAAAAATGTTCAATTTAATTATGTACAAGGACACGAAACGTTTAGTCAACATGGAATAGTGCCTCTGCTATTCTCCTTATCCTATCAAAAAAAAAACTTAATTATGTCTACCTAACTGATCAACTACGTACAGTTAACTTTTAATCATCCAAAATAAAAGGGTCTATTTTACGCACATTTTGAAGTTAAATTTATAGAAAATGCATAGATACTCTTACAAATCACTGTATGTACATCTTTAAGAATATCAACCTTCTCACCTATAATCCCATATTTGATAAAAAATCATAGATTATATCCCTCTAGTTAGCTAACTATTAGTTGAATGGATATTTTGCTAAGATGTAAGCATAATCATCAATAATGGGGCTGAATAATGATGATGATGCCCTTATCCAACACTGAAGAGAGAGAAATATGAAAACATAAGGGGTATAGTTGATGAAGAGAAAATTTTAAGGGTGTATATACAAATTCGGTGTATTTAGGGGGTATTTATATATTCTTCTCTTTAAATTTATGGTATTCAATCTTAGTTACGAGGACAGCAGGGGATCAAGAATCGACCTTATCCCCAAGGGTAACGGAAGGAGGAAATGGAAATGATGAGCAACAAGCCGAACATTATCTTGTCGCACATAAAGTGATGAACCTCATCTCCCTCTCCTGCCCTTTTTCCTGCCGCTTGAATTTGCGTGCATACACACAGAGAGCATATGAGGGCAAGCAACCTTGGATAGTTTTCTTAATCTCAACTGATGAGGCAACCAAAAATTATGGATAGGAGAAGAAGAGTTGCCTTTTTCTCGCTATGCAATGGTGCATTTTTGCAAATGCCCAACAATGGAGAGGCCCATTGAAAGGTTTCACATGTGCCCGGCCCATTGTGAGCCCTAGTCCAACACTACTTGGACCAACTTCTTACTCATGGGCTGAGAAAGACAGGTGGTCGATCGTAAGAGGTGAGGTCATCTGTAGCCCATAAGGCGGATAATCAAATTCAGGCCTCATCATATTGGAATTTTCTATATTCCATTCATAAGATAATTTAATGAAAAATCCCCCCCCCCAAAAAAAGGGAAAAATCTCTAAGTTTTAAATGAAATTCATGTATCAATCTGCTAAGTTTCTCCAACTCTCTTTACCTATTGCATTGTATAGTTTATTATCCAATATAAAGATCATATTTCTTTAACTGGTCATAAATTGGTTGACCTATTACTATTTTTTTTCATGTTATAGATTTGACCTATCTTATCGAGATACGTACATTGTAGACATAGGTGGATCCAGAGAAGAATCAGTGGAGTCACGTGACCCCACTGAAATTTTAAAACCCTATTGATGAGTTAAAATTTTTCTATTAAATTAATTTGGTTGGAAATTTTTCTAAAGCGAGTGACCCCACTAAAATTTTTCTAAATCCGTCTATGACTATAGATGAATTTTTAAAATAAAAGTATCTATTGCCCCCGAGGAGATGCAGCAAATAGTGATGGGTATGCAGCGAACTTTACTCTTTCTCCATTGTTTAGCAGAGTCATCAAACCAATTTGGCATCGCAAATTTATTTCTTGCATATATTTGTACTTTTGTCTACAAAGACATTTCCTGTACATGATCTCCAATAGTAAAGTTGGGTTCTTTTCTTTAGTGTTGGTCTATTAAATTAACCTTCAGATGTCGTATTCTTCCGTTTCTTTACATCCCTTAGTTACACGATTCCTTCGAAACATAGTATTCCGGAGGATCTTGCATTCTCCTAAGGTTTTTACACACAGAATTGTTATCTTATCATGTCAATCTTTAATGAGCATATCTGCCATATTATATATGGTTCTTCTAGACTGTCGGTGTATACGTACGGACTTGGAAGGAATCAAATTAAATTATGATAAAGAAGAGAACCTTGCTCAATTCTACTAAACTAAATCAAATCCTGTGGATGTTTATTTAGTCATATAACACGTATGCTCCAGCTCGATGACAATAAAAAGTTTGGTCCTAGATCCTCCACGAACGAGTTGAGATTTTCCTGACATCATTGATGCTGTTCTAGTTGGGTGTTCCAAGATGATCATGGAATAAAGTTCGGCGCAATGAATACTTGTTTGTGGACCATTGAAACTTGGAAGAATACTCTAAAAAAAGTACGATACTTTGGCAAAGTATGAACACCATTTCTACTAAACTACTTGGGGGGTACCAAATGAAGTGTTAAACCCACCCGACCTCTGAGCAGGTATTCAGATTTTGCATAATGTTTATATATGGGGCATAAAAGTTTCTCTCTTTCTAAATTGCCTTGTGCGATTTACGAGCAACTACTGGTAATGTTTTGACTCCAAGTTTCCAACCATGAAAGATATCCAGGTTCATGAACGCTTGCATGAAACTGCTTCTGGGAAGCTGGCCGGGGAGGTCGCTTCTCTTTGTGTATTTTTCGATAAATAGTTCATTAAACTATTATATTTGTGTAGATATCTCACATCTATGAATTATATTATCTCCAACTATTTACAGCTTGTCCCACATCATGTTCAAACCATGAACCTACTCTCAAGTTAGGCTTCGCAAGGATGTAACAAAATTAATTATTCTAGGGATATTTGTATTTTTTAATATTTTCTTTAGAATATTTGGTTGTGTAAAAGAAGGAATTTAAAAAATACACTATTTGGATATATCGGGGGTACTTTTGACAAGTATATGTATGAGGAGCAATTATCCAAATAAAAAGCTTGGATGGTCACATGCAAACAAACCCGTTTTCTTTTACAATGGAAACCCAGAGTGTGGCATCTCCACGAGGGCATCGCGTATGTGCATGGATCCTTTCCGCAGGCTCGATACGTTTATTGTAGAGAGTCGACTTATAATGGGTTCGATCTCATGGGAATTTGATCACCTGAGTTGTTGGATGTGTTGAAGATTGACCGGAAAAAATACACCACGAAACCAACGATAAAGAAGGAGAGATAGAGAGGAGAAAGAAGATTACACACATATAAGATATGTTGGAACCCCTTGTCTTTTGATGATCACAAAACACTTGTTATATTTGCTAACAAATTTGCAAGTTGTATGCAGAAAACAGGACATTTCATAAGGGTAAAAAGGCCTTAGAAGAAGCTCATTTGTGTCAAGTCCTTAAGGAGTCGACCCCGGATATGCAGGAGTCGACCCCAGAAAAACTCAGTTTTTCTGGGTCGACCCCGGCTCTTCAAAGGAGTCGACCCCAGTTGGAAACCCAGCCTGCAGTCCTTAAGGAGTCGACCCCGGAAATGCAGGAGTCGACCCCAGAAAAACTCAGTTTTTCTGGGTCGACCCCAGCCCTCCAAAGGAGTCGACCCCAGTTCAATTTGTGCAGTTCTGGGCAACTGGAGTCGACCCCCAGTTTGTATTGGAGTCGACCCTGACTCTTCTGGAGTCGACCCCAGCTAAAGTGGGAGTCGACCCCGGGTTGCAGAAGTTTCTGAAAAGTGCTTTTTGAGCACCTTTTTGACCAAGACCTCTTCTTGTCTTCTCTCAAACGGCTATCTTTGAAAAAGGGGTATATAAAGGACACCTGGGGGAAACCCTAGGCAAGGATTTTCGTGGAGAAGTGTGCCCCCTTCCAGAGTTTCATCCAAAGCTTCTTCTCCAAGGATTTTCTGCCTTCCAAAGCTTCCATCTGCTACATCCCTGCTGAAGGCATCTTTTTGGGGAGATCTTCTCATCATCAAAGCTTCATCAACATCTGAAGATCATCCTCCAGAGCTTGGCATTGAGTTTGCTTGTTTATTATCATCTCTTTCTATTGTCTATTGTTGGGTGAGCTAGGCACCGCATCAACTAGCTGTGTTTTGGTGAGCTAGACACCGGGTTAACTAGCGGTTTGTTGGTGAGCTGGGCACCGTTTCAACCAGCGGTTGTGTTCATCTCTTAGTGAGGGAAATCTCACCGTGTTGGTGAGGACTGGATGTAGGTAGACCAACGGGGGTCTTACCGAACCAGGATAAATCAGCGTGTCCTTGTGTGATTGTTTCCTTCTTCCCTCTCAGCTCTCCTTGTTTTTGCATTCGCTATCATTTCCGCATTAGTTTCCGTTGTTCATTCAAGTCAAGTTTTTAAAGCCCTATTCACCCCCCTCTAGGGCTAGTCATAGTCTAGATCCTTTCATTTGGTATCAGAGCAAGGTCACTAGTTTAAAGGGTTTCACAACCTCTAGTGTGGATTGACTATGGCTGGATTTGGAGAGCAGAGTGCTTTCACTGAAGGCAACTCTACGAATAGGCCACCTATGTTCAATGGCAATAACTATAGTTATTGGAAAGCTAGGATGACTATCTTTCTGAAAGCTATGGATTATGAGCTATGGAATATTGTGGAAAAGGGTCCTTATGTTCCCAAGGAACCTGAAAAAGATTGGACTCCTGAAATCTTTAAAAAGTTGTCTATGAATGCTAAGGCAATTAATGCTCTATTTTGTGCTTTAGATGCTAATGAATTCAATCGTGTTTCTATGTGCAGCAGTGCAAAAGAGATTTGGGAAAAGCTTCAAGTGACATATGAAGGAACTTCTCAAGTCAAAGAAACGAAGATAAATCTTCTTGTTCACAAGTATGAGTTGTTCAAGATGGAAGAGAAAGAGACCATAACAGAGATGTTCAAGCGGTTCACGGACATCACGAATGGGCTCAAAGCCCTTGGTAAAGAATACTCTATCCCTGAACTCAATAGGAAAATTTTAAGATCTTTGCCTATGTCTTGGAATCCCAAGGTGACGGCAATTGAAGAGGCAAAAGACCTCTCACAAATTTCTTTGGATGCTCTCATAGGATCCTTAATGACCTATGAGATCAATATATCGAGGGACATAGATGACTCTAAGAAGAAAAAGAGTCTTGCCCTCAAAGCTACTAACGTGTTAAATGAGTGTGTCAGTGAGGATAGCAATGAAGAGATCGATGATGAAGAGATTGCCTTAATGACGAGGCAATTCAAGAAGTTTCTGAACAAACGTCGATCCAACTTCCAACCAAGAAACAGAAGATTTCAAAAGAGGAATCAAGCTAAAGGGGAAACTTCCAAGAGCGAGGAAGTCACTTGCTTTGAGTGCAGAAAGCCGGGACATATCCGGCCTGAATGTCCCGAACTCAAGAAGAAGAAGGCATACACCAAGGGAGACGGCAAGACATCAAAAAAGAAGGCTCTTGCTGCTTGGAGTGATGAAGACACCTCCACGGGAGAAGAAAGTGAAGAGGAAATCGCCAACCTTTGTCTCATGGCCAGATCCGACCATGAGGAGGTAAATTCTGAAACTTTTACATTAGAAGAACTTCATGAAGCGTTTAATGAGTTATATGAAAAATTTATTGAATGCAAACTTGAGAATAGATGCTTAAAGAAAAGTATTGATTTAATGACTCATGAATTAAGTGCATCTCGTTCACATGAATGTGAAAATGTTGATATAGTAAATGAGAATACATTGCTTAAGAAAAAGGTTGAAACATTAGAAGAACAAATTCCTAGCCTAAAAGATAATTGTTCTAACCTTCAAAAAGAAGTAGATAGATTAAAGAATGCCTTGTCTACTTTTGTGCGTGGTCGTGATAACTTAGATGCGATTCTTGGTAGCGCAAAAGGGTGTTTAGAAAAGAAGGAATTGGTTTTATCCCTCAAAAATCAAAGCATAAGACTACAACTTCTTTTGTTGGGGCTAAGTTATCTAGTACTCCATTTGCTACATGCAACTATTGTGGTAAGAAGGGGCATAAAATTCAGAGTTGTTGGTTCCGAAAGAACATCCACAAGATCAAAACAATGTGGGTGCCAAAGGAAACAACCAAAAGTTGGACTAACTTGGATGGACCCAAGCAAGTTTGGGTACCAAAAAATCAAGTGTAAATCTCTTTGTTTTTGCAGGGCCACAGTGGTTCGATGAATAAAGAGTGGTACTTGGATAGTGGTTGCTCTCGGCACATGACGGGAGATAAATCTCAATTTTCCAGTCTTGAAAAGAAAAGCGGTGGAAATGTGACGTTTGGAGATAATAGCAAAGGAAAGGTAATAGGTATTGGCAACATTGGTAAAACTCCCTCTACTAGCATTGAGCATGTGTTATTTGTAGATGGATTAAAACATAACTTGCTTAGTATTAGTCAATTGTGTGATAAAGGTTATAAAGTAATCTTTGATGCATCTCATTGCATGTTAACCGATAATGTTTCAAATGAAATCAAGTTTGTCGGTAATCGAAATGGAAATGTTTATACCGTTAATTTGGATGATTTGAATGAGAAGGAGATTTGCTTTGTAGCAAATAACTCCAACCCATGGATGTGGCACCGAAGATTGGGCCATGCTAGCTTTGGAATCATTTCCAAATTATCTAGACGTGAGCTTGTGGTTGGTTTGCCTAAAATGAATTTTGATTCAAATGGAGTTTGTGATGCTTGTGCTAAGGGTAAGCAAACTAGAACTTCATTTAAACCCAAGAACATAGTTTCTACCTCTCGGCCTTTGCAACTATTGCATTTGGATTTGTTTGGCCCGACAAGAACTGCTAGTTTAGGAGGTAAGCGCTATGGTTTTGTAATAGTCGATGATTTCTCTCGGTTTACATGGGTTTTGTACTTAGCTCATAAAAGTGATGCATTATCTGAATTCATAAAGTTCTGTAAAAAGGTTCAAAATGATAAGGGTTATGTGATTAATGCTATCCGTAGTGATCATGGTAAGGAATTTGAAAATCTGCTATTCAATTCATTTTGTGATGATAATGGGTTCAGTCATAACTTTTCTGCTCCGAGAACTCCTCAGCAAAATGGTGTGGCTGAAAGGAAGAATCGGACTTTAATTGATATGGCCCGAACTATGCTTTGTGAATCTGTTTTACCTAGATACTTTTGGGCTGAAGCTATTAATACTTCATGCTATATCACTAACCGTTGTTTGATTAGACCTTTGTTGCATAAGACTCCATATGAACTCTACAAAGGCAGAAAACCGAATATCTCTTATTTCAAGCCATTTGGGTGCAAGTGCTTCATCTTGGTAAATGGCAAGGAGGATATAGGTAAGTTTGATCCCGAAGCGATGAAGGTATATTTGTTGGATACTCATCTCACTCTAAAGCTTTTCGTGTTTTTAATAAGAAAACATTGGTTGTTGAAGAATCTATTCATGTAATCTTTGATGAGACTAACCAAAGTGCTAGAAAAAGAGATGATGGAGATGATGATGCAGAAATCATGAAGGATCAAGAATTAATCATTCATGACTTAGATATCACGGAGCCTAGTGAAGAAGCAATGGATGATCCTACCCAACTTGTTGGTGACGAAAACGAAAAGGAAGATCCTCCACTTGAAGATCTGCGAGTGTCCTCACCAAGTGATGAACTACCTCGAGCGTGGAAATCATGTCAAGTCATCCAATCGGTAATGTGATAGGTGATCCGTCATCCGGTATGCGAACTCGTAAAACTCAATATCAATGTGATTATATTGCTTTCATTTCTCAATTTGAACCAAAGAATGTTGATGAAGCCCTTCTTGATGAACATTGGTCTATTGCTATGCTTGAGGAACTAAACCAGTTTGAGAGGAACAAAGTGTGGACTTTGTCTCCTCGTCCGAATGACCATCCCGTGATCGGAACCAAGTGGGTTTTTCGAAACAAACTTGATGAATCCGGTGTGGTAACTCGGAACAAAGCACGTTTAGTTGCCCAAGGATATTCTCAAGAAGAAGGGATAGATTATGATGAGACCTTTGCACCGGTTGCTAGACTTGAAGCCATTAGGATTCTATTAGCATTCGCTTGTTCCAGAAATTTTAAATTATTTCAAATGGATGTTAAAAGTGCGTTTCTTAATGGTTTCATTAAAGAGAAAGTCTATGTAGAGCAACCTCCCGGGTTTGAGGATCCAAAATTCCCAAACCATGTTTTTGTCTTCATAAAGCTCTATATGGTCTTAAGCAAGCACCGCGTGCATGGTATGAGAGATTGAGTCAATTTCTTGTTCAACATGATTTTAAGCATGGTTTTGTTGACTCAACTCTATTTATAAAGTGTGTGGGTTCAGATATTTTGCTTGTTCAGATTTATGTGGATGACATTGTATTTGGTTCCACTAAAGAAAAGTTGTGCAAAGATTTTTCTGAGTTGATGCAGGGGGAGTTCGAGATGAGCATGATGGGTGAGCTCAACTTCTTTCTCGGACTTCAGATCAAACAAAGTCATGATGGGATCTTTGTAAGTCAATCAAAGTACACGAAGGAATTGCTAAAGAAATATGGATTCAACAACACCAAGCCTCTTCCAACGCCTATGTCTACAACTACAAAATTGGATAATGATGAGCTTGGTAAGCCTGTTGATTCTAAGCTTTATAGAGGTATGATCGGATCTTTACTTTATTTAACTGCAAGTAGGCCCGATATATTATTTAGTGTTTGTATGTGTGCGAGGTTTCAAAGTTCGCCTAAAGAATTGCACTTAATTGCCGTTAAACGTATCTTTCGGTATCTTGCTTCATCGGTTGATTTTGGTTTGTGGTATCCCAAAGGATGTTCCTTCGACTTGGTTGGTTACACCGATGCGGACTATGCTGGGTGTAAGGTTGATCGGAAGAGCACAAGCGGAACATGTCATTTCTTAGGAGGTTGCCTCATTTCGTGGTCCTCCAAGAAACAAAATTCCGTTGCTCTCTCGACGGCCGAAGCCGAGTATATAGCAGTCGGGAGTTGTTGCACACAAGCATTGTGGATTAAACACCAAGTAGAAGACTATGGGATATGCTTGTCTAAAATTCCGTTGCTTTGCGATAATACAAGTGCCATAAATTTATCGAAAAATCCGGTTCAACATTCTCGCACTAAGCACATTGAAGTACGTCATCACTTCATTAGAGATCATGTTTCTAGGGGTGATATTGAATTGAATTTTGTTGACACCACACACCAATTAGCTGATATTTTTACTAAACCATTGTGTGAAGACCGGTTTACTTCTTTGCGCCGTGAATTGGGCATGTGTTCTTTTTCTATGTAAACTCTACAAAAATTTGCCCAACTCAAAATGATGATGAGAAAGAGCCCTTGAATTCATTCCTATATTCCTTGAATTATCCTTAAACTCCTTGTAATCAATTCTTCAAACCTGTCTTGTAAAATCAAAAAAAAAAAAAAAAAAATCTGCTTAAGGCGGAGTCGACTCCACCTTATGTGGGAGTCGACCCCCCTTGGGCCGAGGTCGACCTCCACTTTTCTGGAGTCGACCCCGGCGCTAGGGCTGGGTTTAAAGGGGGGCCCTCCTTCTCCTCCTTTTCTTTCAAACCCGCCGCCGCCGCCTCTCTTCCTCTCCCTCTTTTCTTTCCCGCGCGAAGGGGGTTTCTCTCCTGGTTTGGGGCCGACCCCAACCTCTTCTCCTCTGTTTCTTCTTCATCCTCTCCTCTCCCATTCCTCTCCTCTCTATCCTCTTTTCTCTCTCCTTGCGGCTGTCTCTCTCCTTGCGGCTGCTCTCTCTCTCCTTGGTTGCAATGGCTCCTCCCAAGCACTCCGACAAGGGCAAGGGCAAGGCAACTCCGTCCAAGAGGTCCCGCTCCAGTTCAGGCTCTCGTGATGAAGGCTTCGATGGTAATCTCTTTAGAAGTCTCGAAGCTTTTGAGTTTTACTCCTCGGATATAGTTGCAAGAAAAGTGCATATGGGAAAGATGATAGATTTTGGCTTCTTTGCGGCTGCTGGATATGATCTTGAGGGGTTATTTGAGACCTTGGGCTGGGTTCCCTATGTCTCCATGAAAGAAAAAGTCTACCCTCATTTAGTCAACTTATTTTATGCAAATCTTGTGGTGAGTGATAAGAAGATTAGCACATATGTGAAGGGTGTGCACATTCCTCTTAGAGTATCTCTGCTTTCTGAGGTTATGGAAATTCCTGTTCCGCAAGATGTTCACTACATTTCTGCTTTAGAATGTCGGACTGAATCTTACCGCCGTATCCTAGAAGCCGATGTAGCTCCTCAGCATATTGGAAGAGTAAATGCCAATTCTTTTCCGGCTCTTCATCGTTTTCTGCATAAGTTGGTTTGCTCCACTTTAGTCCCTAGAAGTGGCAGCATGGATGGTGTTACGGATGATCACATTTTGCTTATTGAAGCGCTTCTAGATGGAACTCATGTGGATCTCCCGAACATCACTTTAAATTATATTCGGGATGTTGTTGGTGTGCCCAAGAGATCACTTATTTATGGAATGCTTATCACTAGAATTTTGAGGAAGTATAAGGTCAGTTTTTCTGGAGAAGAAAGTAAGAGTTTGACTGGTTTTGATGTCATTGATGGTGGCACCTTGGCCCGTATGAAAATGTCCATTCAAGCTGGGGTGTTTGTTCGCACTGGATCTCGTACTCCTCAGAAGGGACAGGGTCCCCCTGATGACGATGGAGATGATTATGTTCTATCCACTCCGGGCGCTACTCCGGGTCCTTCCAGGCCTCGTGCTTCTGATGATCAGCTGTCTCAGCTATTCTCGGAGTTCAGCTCCTCTGTGTTTGCTCGTTTTGATTCTCTGGATACTCGTCTTGATGCCATGGATAATAAGATAGACTCTCAGTTTGGCTCATTGGGATCCAAGGTTGATGACCTTCGCACAGATATTCATGTGTTCAAGATGCAGCAAGATCGGATTGAGAGGTTTGTGGAAGTTGTTGCCAAGCGTCAAGATTTAGTGCTGGGAAATCATCAAGAAATCAAGAAAGATCTGAAGGACTTAGCCGGAGCTGGAAAAATTATGTGGGACTCCCTCACTCAGCCTCCTCCTTCTCCACCTTCTCTTTGACCTTTCTTACTCCTTCCATCATCTCCTTTCCCTCATCCTCTCTCATGGCTCTTATTTACTCATTCTCTTTTTGAACCGGGCTACATTCTCTCCTCTCTTTTTTTTGACGATGACAAAAAGGGGGAGATCTTGTGTGTTTTGATGTTGGTTATGTGATGAGATGGCACTATGTGATAGAACCTTAACTTTACTCTTCTTTTGTGAATGGTTTTTAACGGGTGCTCATAGTTAGGGGGAGATTTCATCTGTATCTTTTTGTAAGAAAGATCATTTGTGTAACTTTGTGAGTTGTGAATGGAAAACCATGTCCATCCTTGAGAAATTCAAATGAATTAGTGTTGTGTTACATGCCTTAATGTGTTGAGAATTTTTGTGTGAAGTTGTGCTTTTAACTAATGTGCCTTATTGTGTTTAAACAAGTGTTTTGGTATCATTGATGGGTTAGTCATATTGATTATTTGTGTGGGTGTTTTGTCATCATCAAAAAGGGGGAGATTGTTGGAACCCCTTGTCTTTTGATGATCACAAAACACTTGTTATATTTGCTAACAAGTTTGCAAGTTGTATGCAGAAAACAGGACATTTCATAAGGGTAAAAAGGCCTTAGAAGAAGCTCATTTGTGTCAAGTCCTTAAGGAGTCGACCCCGGATATGCAGGAGTCGACCCCAAAAAAACTCAGTTTTTCTGGGTCGACCCCGGCTCTTCAAAGGAGTCGACCCCAGTTGGAAACCCAGCCATGCAGTCCTTAAGGAGTCGACCCCGGAAATGCAGGAGTCGACCCCAGAAAAACTCAGTTTTTCTGGGTCGACCCCAGCCCTCCAAAGGAGTCGACCCCAGTTCAATTTGTGCAGTTCTGGGCAACTGGAGTCGACCCCCAGTTTGTATTGGAGTCGACCCTGACTCTTCTGGAGTCGACCCCAGCTAAAGTGGGAGTCGACCCCGGGTTGCAGAAGTTTCTGAAAAGTGCTTTTTGAGCACCTTTTTGACCAAGACCTCTTCTTGTCTTCTCTCAAACGGCTATCTTTGAAAAAGGGGTATATAAAGGACACCTGGGGGAAACCCTAGGCAAGGATTTTCGTGGAGAAGTGTGCCCCCTTCCAGAGTTTCATCCAAAGCTTCTTCTCCAAGGATTTTCTGCCTTCCAAAGCTTCCATCTGCTACATCCCTGCTGAAGGCATCTTTTTGGGGAGATCTTCTCATCATCAAAGCTTCATCAACATCTGAAGATCATCCTCCAGAGCTTGGCATTGAGTTTGCTTGTTTATTATCATCTCTTTCTATTGTCTATTGTTGGGTGAGCTAGGCACCGCATCAACTAGCTGTGTTTTGGTGAGCTAGACACCGGGTTAACTAGCGGTTTGTTGGTGAGCTGGGCACCGTTTCAACCAGCGGTTGTGTTCTTCTCTTAGTGAGGGAAATCTCACCGTGTTGGTGAGGACTGGATGTAGGTAGACCAACGGGGGTCTTACCGAACCAGGATAAATCAGCGTGTCCTTGTGTGATTGTTTCCTTCTTCCCTCTCAGCTCTCCTTGTTTTTGCATTCGCTATCATTTCCGCATTAGTTTCGTTGTTCATTCAAGTCAAGTTTTTAAAGCCCTATTCACCCCCTCTAGGGCTAGTCATAGTCTAGATCCTTTCAAGATAAGAATTTCGTGGCTCGGAGAATATGAGATCACTACAAAAAAAAAATAGTATATGTAGACGACAGTAAATTGTAACCGTCTATGAATTGGTATTTGTAAATGATTATATATATTATATATATTTTTTTAATCGAAAGACCTAAAAACGGTCATTTTATTTATAATAAGGATGAAAAAAGTGGCAAAATCCAGGACAATCAGAATGGCGCTAGTCATAAAAGAGAACCAAACCAAAAAATAAGAAAGACAATCTAGAAATTCATAGACAATCTATCCCAAGAATAAGTACGACGAAGAGCAGTCCGAAGATGTAGACCCGGACGCCTATGACAATGCTCACCATCATCATCTTTAGTCTCTTTACCAGAAGTTTCAGAATGAAACTTAAATCCAAGCATGAAAATATTTTCAACTTGAGCATGTTCTGCAACACTCAGCCTGGCATGTCATCCTTATCATCTTGCATTGTAATTGATTGTGGGTAAACAATAGAGGTGATGTTTTCCTTACGTAAGGGACTGGGAGAGCGCTGACGCGGAGTGGGCAAACATATTCTAATACCTCCCTTATGAGATGGACGAGATATTGATTTTTTACGACCGGAAGATGAGCTACCGGAGGGAGACAGCGGATTGGCAGCGACACACCAATCTCATTTGTACTTTTTCTAAGACCTTGCAGAGCATCCTTATAAGAAACAGTTCCCTGATTTTCAGAAGTAGAAGAACCTGTGATTTTCCCTGTGGTAGACTCCGCTTGATTACCTTTTGAACCCAACAAAATACCCTGATTTGAACCGTGAGCATGCACCTCTTGAACTGCTTGACGTTGAGTATCGAATGGTCTTTCCATATCCTCCAACATAGGCAATATTAAATTTGCTTGTTGATTTGCTTCCGTTTCTGGAAGGGAGTCTTCCAATTGCAGAACTTCCGCTGCCAGCACAACTTCCTTTCCACGCTCCACAATCAAAGGGACCATGGCGAGCGTAGCAACACATTAGGGGTGCCTACTGCATTCTGGGATTCCAATGAGGAAAGAGAGATCATCGACTTACCATGTTGTGTTGGATTCTCACTAGCGACACCATCTTCTACAAGTGGCGGTCCAGGCGTTTTCTGCGGGAGAACGATCTCCACGGAAGGCGGCATCAAGATTCCATCATTTCCCATATTATACCCGAGATTATCGACACTAACCTCAACTGGTTGCGCATCCGTCTGTGGCGCCGTCGCCATGATGCTGGCGGCAACTCCATCGCCGTCTTCCACCGCCGCCACCTGAGGCTTTCCATGAAGGCCAACGATCTGTGGCTCTTCAACAAGGTCAACCTTTAGAGCGTCAGATAAACCCGGTCTCGCGCCCTCTTCCTATTCTCTGGGAGGGTGCAACTTGCTACTCCCTGCAACCACCTGCACCGATTCTGTTATTGCAGTAGCATCCTTTGGATCGTCCACAACAACCTCTTTTCCCTTGCTGATAGATTTCCATGTAGCATCCTTAGTCAAAGCCATAGCAGTCCTTGTAGGATTGGGATTAGAAGTCCTTGCTGGTTTAGCCTTCGAAGTGCAAGTATCCTGGCGATGACCCATATGCTTACAAGAAGTACAGTAGTCCGGAATGTTAATGTAAACTACCTCCTGCCAAAATCCTCCAAGGTCGCCCATACCAATCCATATTCGTTCTTGCCTTGGTTGCAAAAGATCAATCTCCACACAAACCCTCGCCGCCTTGGTGTTAATAAGGTATTCTGTCGCATGGGCAATTTGAAGGACCGGACCAACATTATATGCAATCGACGAGAGGAAATTATGTTGATATAAGTTAACTGGAAGTGTTGGAAACTCCACCCGTATAGGATATATTGAAGTCTCTTCAACAGCTGAGAATAAAGGTGTCCATTTGAAAAATCTAAATAATCTTCCCTTGATGTAGATAGATTCCCGCAACAGGACCCTGAGGTATAGTCATCATGAGATTTAAACCTCATGAGGAGATGAGAATTATCCAGGGCACTCACAACAAAAGGGTCCTCAAGACCACATCTGGCAGACAAGTGGGATCTGATCTCAGGCATTGCCGGCCTCCCATAATCAGTTTTGGCCACCACAGCATATTCAAAAGGCCTCAAAGACTTCTCAATCTCCTCCTTAGAGAAGTAGCATGCAGGCTCCCCGCGATCTGTGAAGGAAGGGTGATGGATGACGATATCCACTGAAGGAAACTCAAGCGACGCCGCAAGCACCTGGGCAAAGGTGTGAACATCTCCAGGAGATCCCCCACCTCCAGCAGGTGGAGTCTTGCCGCCTTCCGCGGCCATCCCCGCGACCTCCTTAAGGACGGCGGCGGCGGCGCCCCTCCTCCATCCTCCTCAGTCCTCCCTGATGTACATATACGATCGCTATATATTTTGTACACGATTAATTAAAATCGTCTACGTATGTTATATATGTAGCTGGTTCTATGTACCTAGCCGTCTACATATCAAACATTTCCGTAACCGTCTACATTATGTAAATGGCTTATTATAACCATCTACATAACTATGTAGATGACTTATTATAACTGTCTACAAATGTTTGATATGTAGACGGTTACAGAAAGCCGTCTACATATATAACATATGTAGATGGCTGTATAAAATTGTCTATATATGTTATATAGACGGTCGTCTACATATGTTAGATATGTAGACAGTCATAAAAACTCGTCTACATATCTAACATATGTAGATAGTGATACTAAGCCTTGTTTCTATAGTATGCATCTTTCATAAATTTAAAATAAATATTCAAAAATTAATAATATTCAAATTTTACATATTAAAAAAACTAGGATATAAAATGATTAATAAAAAACTATATTTAATATGTATATCATAATAAAAAATAAAATTATCATTTTCTAAAATTTATACATTTGTTATTACACTATATATTATTTCCTTTGCAGACCCATCCCTAAAAGGTACCATCTTTTTCAAATTGTGATACCCAAGTTACTTGTGATCTTCTTTATACGCAAACAATGATTCAATTAAGTTTATCATTTATTGTATTCAAGGAGTGACTAAATTATTAGTCTATCGTATATATGAGATTGTAAGATCAATAGTTCAAATCTCATTGAAATATGATTATAATTTTTTTAAAAGAATAATAGAATACGATAGTTCCAACCATAATAAAGTTTGACATTTACTTGGGTTTAGGTTATCGTTTATAAGTTAATAAGTAATTCTTCAGCAACTTATTTGAGGAAGTGTTGATGGCAAAAATACAATGCTGACAACTATGAAGATGACCGATTGCACGGATATATATATATATAGCATTGCACACAATAATATGTATGATACTACATATGGCGAAGACCTCACGTCAACGATAAGTCAACAGGTCCGATAGTGCAATAAGTCAAAAGTTCGCAATCATGAAGTCGAAAGTCTTAATGATTGAATAACTTGCACTCAAGCATCGAAAAACCAAGGCACTGAGGGAATCGGTGCCAAACATGCCCTGCGTTGGATCAATATGAAGGTTTGATCGGCGTCGAAACAAGTGTGAACAAGCCAACGTGTCCATACATCCAACAACATAAAACACATAAATTAAATCAAATTAAATCCCACTATCACAGAAAGTTTAATTATGTTGGTCGGAGTATACAAGAAAATAAAATGAAGTAAAAGAAGCATATGAAGTTGTAAAAGGATGATATTGCAGCAAACATTAAAGAACTAGAACTCATATATTCGAAAATAAAAATGTGATGCCTAGAGATATTCTTTTAATAGAAGTTATATAAAATGTGATGAAATAATACTAATATTACTTTCCATAATCTCATCTTGAGTTGGATGTTTGATAGAACAAAGAGATAAATCTTCACTCATTCGTTAAAATAAGGTGGTGGTTATTTAACAACCACTTATATAGACGACTTTATTAGGAGCATGGAAAGTCACTCGTGTCAATATATATATATTATATATATATATATATATATATATTATTTATATTATATATATTTATATAATATATAGATATATTATAAGATATAGTTAAATCTCGTTGAATATGTATAATATAATTAAATATATAATACTTTTATAAAAATATTTACATGTATAGTTAAGTATATATATACATTTATAAAGAAAATAAATAGATATAATTAACTCTTACTAAATATATATAAGTAAATGAATATATAATAAGTATACATAATTATATATATTTACTTAGACATAGTCATCTATAAATATATTTATACAAATGTAAATAGATATAATTAAATCTGATTAAAAATATCATAAATTATATATACTATAATTAAATAAAAGTTGAGAATATATTACATATCTTGTTAAAGATATAGACGGATTTAATCATCTACATATGTCAAATATATATATATACACGGATTTTGCGGCGATCTACGTATGTCCCGTGAGCCACCCGCGCCGATCACCCTTTTTCCCTTCCCCACCGTCTATAGAAATATATAGAGACAGATTTGGTCAATGGTACTACTTTTCTGTTGTTATGGTTCTTTGAGGACATATTTTGTACTTATGTATTTTATGGATATGATACAATCAATGTGAATATGACATGTACTTAATATATTTTGTACTTGAGATGTATGGAGATATATTTTGATGTATGGATGTATAAAAAATTCATAATTTAATATATGTGATACTGTTGGGATATTATCGGTTAGGATGTTATTGATGTTGTTTGTGGCTTCTTCGCTGGTTTTCCACTTCCAACAGGAGTCTCCTCTTCCATCATCGCTCTCATTCCTAAAGATGACAACCCTTCTACTTATAGCCATTACTGTCCGATAAGTCTTTACAATTTCTGTTATAAGATTGTCTCTTCTATCCTTTGTAACAGACTGTCAACTGTGTTGCCTGCAATTATTTCCATGGAGCAGGGCGCCTTTGTCAAAGGAAGGAACATTATGGATAATGTTTATCTAGCTCGACAGTTGTGATGCTCAGTCTGTCCCCATGTAATTTTAATTAATTACATATTTATTTTGGTGATTAACAAAATCAAACAAAAAATTCTAACACATTCTTCATAAGTCTTAAGTACAGGAAATATAGCAAGGTCAAATAAGCCAATATTGGTATGTATTACCTTTCTGAAGCTTTTATCTTGTCAAGATCATATTTCTCTAAGCCCACATCGACTTCTGTTGAAAGTCACAACGACTTCCTTTAGTGCTATAACGATTTGAATTCATAACGATTTCTTAAGTGTCTGAACGACTTCTTTACTGTGACATCGTTTGATTACAAACAAATCGTTCTCACAACGATTCTATAAGTCATCGCAACGATTTCTTCAGAACTCATAACAACTTGTCCGTCGCAACGATTTCTTAAGTCATCATAACGATTTCTTTAGAATTCACAACGACTTGCTCACCGTAACGATTTCTTAAGTTATCATAACGATTTCTTTAGAATTCGCAACGACTTGCTCGCCGTAACGATTTATTAAGTTATCATAACGATTTCTTTAGAATTCGCAACGACTTGCTCGCCGTAACGATTTTGTAAGTTATCATAACGATTTCTTAAAATTCGCAACGACTTGCTCGCCGTAACGATTTCTTAAGTTATCATAACGATTTCTTTAGAATTCGCAACGACTTGCTCGCCGTAACGATTTCTTAAGTTATCATAACGATTTCTTTAGAATTGCAACGACTTGCTCACCGTAACGATTTCTTAAGTTATCATAACGATTTCTTTAGAATTCTCAACGACTTGCTCGCCGTAACGATTTCGTAAGTTATCATAACGATTTCTTTAGAACTCATAACGATTTGCTTTGCGCAACGATTTCTTTAGAACTCATAACGATTTGCTTTGCGCAACGATTTCTTTAGAGCTCATAACGATTTGCTTCTCGCAAAGATTTCTTTAAAGCTCATAACGACTTGTTAAGTGTTCATAACGATTTCTTTGTTGAACATATAAACTTGCTTTCTATAATGATTTGCTCTCTATAATGACTTGTTAGTATTCATAACGATTTCATAAGTCATATAGACAACGACTTTATGGTTTATATCGACTTGACATTTATCCTATCTCTTAAAGCGTTGAATAGTCAAAGTCTTCTCTTATCTGTCTGACTGTTGTGCATTTAATAAAGACAGAACGTATCTCTGCATGCATGCAGATGATATCCTTTCCTTATTGTGCATATTCTGTCAACATCTTTTAAAACAAGCTATTTGGCATTGCTATTTTGGTGAATACTCACGTCAACGTTTACTGACAACAAGAGACAGCCTAGCTGTCTACTGTTCTAGCATTTAATGTGTGCAGGGTCCTAAAGACATTCTGTCATATAACGTTGGACCATATAGACGCCAGAAGACCCTATCTCTTTGCGTGCTCAAATGGATAAAAGATTGTTGAAGCTTCCAAATGTCAAGCAGTCTAACGTCTATCAATTTAAGAGACAACGGTTACTTCAACGGCCGTATTTCAAAAGGAGAATAAATACAAGACAAATAGAAGAATGAAAATCAACGGAGTGGAGAACAAGCATCTCGCATTCAAGCATTCAAATTCTTCTGCAAGAAGTCTAGAGCCAAGAATCTCATTCCTCATCATCCTTAGCTCTTCGCTCTCTGTGCTGTAACAGAATTTCTAAGAGAGCCCGTGTAGTTTGAGAGTGTCCCTTGTTTAGATCTTTTGCTCTCAGTACTTGTTGCTTCAGATCTTGGCTTGAAAAAGCTTGATCTAGGGGCTTGAATTCATTCTATTCTCTTTGTGGTGTTTCCCTTCGTGTGTGAAGGAAGACCTGGTGGGATCCAGGGTGCTGTTTCCCTTCGGTTGTGAAGGAAGACCTGGTGAGGTATCCAGGGTGTGGTTATTCCCTTCTGGTGTGAAGGAAGACCAGCTGTGCTGGGTGTTGTAGTGTCCATAGGGGGACTGTACCCTAGTTAGTGAAAACCTGAGTTGTTGCTCAGGGACTGGACGTAGGACTCCTAAGGAAAGGAGGTCCGAACCAGGATAATTCCTTGCGTTGTGTGATTGATTCTTTGTGAGTTTGTTGTTCATACTAACCGTTACTAACCAACATCGAAGATTGTTTTTGTGTATACTTTTACGTACAGGTGTCACCTAAATAGATTTTTAAAGACCCATTCACCCCCCCCTCTGGGCTTGTCAACTGGGCAACAAGTGGTATCAGAGCGAGTCTCTTCGACAAAGAAGAAGATCTAACGATCTGAAGAGTAAAGATCCATGGCAGCCCAAGGTAACATTGAAGGTCAGTCTGTCAACCGACCCCCTCTCTTCGATGGTGAAGATTATGCTTACTGGAAGACCAGAATGGAGTACTTTCTCCAAGGTCACGACTATCAGATATGGTCAATAGTAGAAGAAGGCGATCTCCTGGTCACAAATGAGAAAGCTCAGTGGACAGATGATGACAGGAAAAAGATCTCCTTGAACTGTAAGGCTAAGAGTATTCTGTGCTGTGCACTAAGCAAAAAGGAATTCAACAGAGTTTCAGCCTGCAAATCCGCAATGGAGATGTGGGAAAAGCTTAGAATTACCTATGAAGGCACAGACAAGGTGAAGGAGACAAGAATTGATATTCTTGTTACACAATATGAAAGATTTCAGATGCAATCAGGTGAATCCATAACCCACATGTTCAGTAGATTTACAGATATCACAAATGGGTTAGCCGGACTAGGAAAAACCTATGAGATTGGAGACATGGTGAGGAAAATTCTTAGATCCTTACCATCCTCATGGACCCCAAAGGTCACAGCTATTGAAGAAGCTAATGATCTGAAAAGGATGTCTTTGGAAAAACTCATTGGGTCCCTCATGGCCCATGAGATCAATATGGAAAGGCTAGGAGAGTCCTCTAGCAGAAAGAAGCATTCAAATGCTCTTAAAGCAGAAGAAGACAAGTCAGATGAGTCATCAGCTGAAGATGAGAACTCAAGTGGCTGTGAAGATGAAGAAGCCATGCTGTCAAAAAGATTGCAACGCATTCTAGCAAAGAAGAAGAAGTTCCAATCTGGTAGAAGACACTTCAAGAGAAATAAAGACTTCAAGAAACCAGATGGAAAGGATCAAAAGAAGAGTGAGCCCATATGCTACGAGTGCAAAAAGCCAGGACATATCAAAGCTGAATGTCCAAAGCTCAAGAAGCCTGAATTCAGGAAGAGAGAGAGCTCCAAGAAGTTCAGGAAATATAAGAAGAAAGCTATGGCAGCTGCATGGAGCAACAGCAGCGACTCAGACAGTGAGTCAAGCTCAACCAGTGATGAGGAAGAAGCCAACCTGGCTTTCATGGCAAATACCGAAGAAAAGGTAACCTCTGACTCATCCTTTGATTCTTGTAATGGTTCAGATTCGATAGTTTAGAAGAAGCTTTCAACGAACTATACAATAAATATAGAGAAGTAACCAAACTATTAAAAGTAAGCAAGAAAAACATAGTTTGTCTAGAAAATACAAACTCAGATTTAAAATCAGAAAATGAACAATTAGAAAGTCAAATAACTGAACATAAAAGAAGAAATGAACTGTTATGTGAAGATCTAAAAGCTAAGAATGAACAAATAACTAAATTAGAAAAACAAGTAAGTTCAGATGAACTGAAAACTGAAATCAAGACACTAACAGAAGAAAATATACAGTTATCTAGCACATTAGAAAAATTCACAAATGGTAAAAACTCCCTCATATTAAAAGGTGCCAGAAGATCAGGTAAGAAGAAAAATGGATTAGGATATACCCCCAGATAATGAAGAAACCATAGTTTATCCTAAAACATATCCAACACCAAATTTGTACCCGAACAAGATATAGCATACAAAGCTAACTTCAAATATAGAAAAAGTAACCAAATTATCCTGCTGTAGTCACTGCAACAAGTTAGGACATATCATAACAACATGCCCAACAAAACATAAGAAATGGATAATCAAAGGTAAAATCAATGATACTAACCAATCAGGACCCAAAAGAATTTGGGTACCTAAAACTTGATGATTTTATTTCAGGGTAACACTCGAGCATCCAAATGGTATTTGGACAGTGGGTGCTCAAGGCACATGTCAGGAAATCAGAAGCTATTCACCCATCTCCAAGCTGAAGAAGGAACAGTTACCTATGGAGACAATGGGAAAGGCACAGTAATTGGCAGTGGCTCTGTGAGCAACAAAGGAAAAATAGTCATTGAAGATGTATTGCTTGTCAAAGGGCTGAAGCACAACCTCATCAGCATCAGCCAGCTTTGTGACAGAGGTCATCAGATTCAGTTTCAAGAGTCAAAGTGCAGCATACTAAAGGATGGAGCAGTAATCTTCGAAGCCAATAGGGAGAAGAACCTGTATGCGCTTCATCTTGAAGAACTCAAGGATCAGGATGTTTGCCTGGCAGCAAATAAAAGCCAGTCAACTGAACTGTGGCACAGAAGACTGGGTCATTGCAGCATAGATGGGATGAGAAAATTGCTAAAGAAAAATCTTGTGGAAGGCCTGCCAAAGGTCAGTGCAAAAATGGAAGGCGTCTGTAGATCTTGTGCTAAGGGAAAGCACACCAAGAGCTCCTTCAAGTCAAAAACGGTGGTAACCACCTCAAAACCCTTAGAGCTCCTTCATATGGATCTATTTGGGCCAATGAGAACTACCAGTCTTGGAGGAAAGAACTTTGGATTTGTCATAGTCGATGATTACTCAAGATTCACATGGGTATCATTCCTAGAGCATAAAGATGACACATTTGAAAACTTTGTTAGTTTCAGCAAGAAAGTCCAGAAGGATCAGAAGTTCAGCATTGTTTCTATCCGATCAGATCATGGTGGTGAATTTCAGAATGAAAAATTTGCTAAATTCTGTGATGATCAGGGGATTGAGCATAATTTCTCAGCACCAAGGACACCACAGCAAAATGGAATTGCTGAGAGAAAGAATAGAACTCTATTGGATATGGCAAGAACAATGCTATCAGAATATGATCTGCCAAGGTATTTTTGGGCTGAAGCAGTCAACACAGCAAGCTACATTATCAACAGAGTAATGATCAGGCCAATCCTAAAGAAGACTGCATATGAACTGTTCAAAGGAAAGAAACCAAAGATCAGTCACTTCAGGACATTTGGATGTCCTTGCTTCATCCACAACAATGGAAAAAGGGACATTGGTAAGTTGGATGCCAAATCAGATGAAGGCATCTTCATGGGGTACACCTCTAAACCCAAAGGCTATAGAGTATTTAATAAACGCACTTTATTAATTGAACAGTCTGTACATATTATTTTTGATGAAACTAACCCTTCCCTGAGAAAGGAAGAAGATAGTGATAATGATGATGCAGATGAACTGTCCAAGAAACTAAAGAATACATCAATTGAGGACAAGGATGATCCACCTCTGGAAGACATGCAACAAAAGGAAATTACACATGAAAATCTTCCAAAGGAGTGGAGATACAAGAAAGATCACCCACCTGAGAATATTATCGGTGATCCATCTATTGGGGTAAGAACAAGAGGTAACATGATACCCTGTGATTATTTAGCATTTGTTTCTCAAATAGAGCCGAGGACAGTCAATGAAGCTCTTGGTGATGAATCTTGGATCTTGGCCATGCAAGATGAACTAAATCAGTTCAAGAGAAACCAAGTATGGTCACTTGTTCCTAGACCATCCAGTTATTGGCACCAAATGGGTGTTCAGAAACAAATTGAATGAGGCTGGTGTGATCTTAAGAAACAAGGCCAGACTGGTAGCTCAAGGCTATTCCCAAGAGGAAGGTATAGATTTCGATGAAACCTATGCACCTGTAGCTAGACTTGAGGCTATTAGAATATTACTTGCATATGCATCAGCATTAGACTTAAAACTATTTCAAATGGATGTCAAATCTGCATTCTTAAATGGTTTTATAAAAGAGGAAGTTTATGTGGAACAACCCCCGGGTTTTGATGACACAGAATTTCCTAATCATGTTTTTAAACTTCATAAGGCATTATATGGTTTAAAGCAAGCACCTAGGGCCTGGTATGAAAGGCTTAGTTCTTTTCTTCTAAACCATGGTTTCAGTAGAGGTCAAGTAGATAGCACTCTATTTGTAAAATCAAAAGTTAAAAGCATACTACTTGTACAGATTTATGTAGATGATATTATCTTTGGATCTACTGATGAATCCCTTTGCAAGTACTTTGAAAAGTTGATGCAGGGAGAATTTGAGATGAGCATGATGGGAGAGCTCAATTATTTCCTTGGACTACAAATCAAGCAAGGAAAAGATGGCACTCACATTTGTCAAGCAAAATACATCAAGGAGCTTAAAAAATTTGGTTTTGAAAACACAAAGCCACTCTCAACTCCCATGAGTACATCTACCAGGATGGACAGTGACAAGGATGGTAAGAAAGTAGATCAAAAGATCTACAGAGGTATGATTGGCTCATTACTTTACTTAACAGCAAGTAGACCTGATATTTTATTTAGTGTATGCATGTGTGCTAGGTATCAAGCAGATCCTAGAGAATCTCATTTAATCTCTGTAAAAGAATATTTAGGTACTTAGCTAGAACTCATGATTTAGGTCTGTGGTATCCAAAATCCTGTGAAATTAGTTTAGTAGGATACTCTGATGCTGACTATGCTGGATGCAAAGTAGATAGAAAAAGCACCAGTGGTTGTTGTCAATTTCTTGCAGGGTGTTTGATATCCTGGTCATCAAAGAAACAAAATTCAGTGGCACTGTCTACAGCTGAAGCTGAGTACGTGGCTGCTGGAAGTTGTTGTACACAACTCCTATGGATAAAGCAACAACTTGAAGATTTTGGATTAAATATCAAATCGATTCCACTATTGTGTGACAACACCAGTGCTATCAATCTCACCAAAAATCCAGTCCAACATTCAAGGACCAAGCATATTGAGGTCAGATATCATTTTATTCGTGATCATGTAGCAAATGGTAATATTGAAATTTCATTTATTGATACAAATGGTCAGCTAGCAGATATCTTCACAAAAGCCTTACCTGAAGAGAGATTTACATCTCTTAGAAGGGAATTGGGCATGTGCAATTTGTGAAAAGATTTCTGTTTAAAACTGGCATATAAATTTTCAGAATTAAGTAAATTTTTCCCTCCATGGTTTTAAGCAAAAGAAATCAAATTATCTTTCCTGGCCGCTTCTTTATTAAAGTCGGTTTGAATAGTCAAACTCTTTTGTCGCTTTCTGCCGCCTTTTGGCGCCTCACTTTCCACAAAGCATTTATTCAATTACAAAAATCGATGTGGGGACGTTTCATCTCCCATCTTCTACCTTTTTCCTCTTTCGTCTGGTTGCCTAAGCCGATGCCCTAACGATTCGGACATCGACTCTCTGCAAGTTTGAAGCTCCTCTCTCCTTCCCGCGACAAATTTCTTGAGGGCTTTCACTCCTTCTTCCTTCTCAACCCTCCAGAAACCCTGTTCACCTGATTCCATGGCCGCATCCGTCATCTCCGGAAGTCTTGGGGGCTACGGTGCTGAGTTCCTTACTCTTGAGCAGCAGGAGAGGTTCACGTTTGTGAAGACCAAGGTTTGTGGGAATAAAGCAGTAGATGTTGCTGATCTTGAGAAGAACGGGATGCACAGTGTTGTAGCAGCCATAAGCAGGATGAAGTGGTCAGTTATTTCAACCTTCTCTGAGGTAAGCTATCCAGACCTCGTGAAGGCATTCTATGTTTGCTTGAAATCAGAGACAGATGGGTCTGTGACGTCTTCAGTCAAAGGTATCCCCATAAAGATTGATCATGATCTTCTGAAGATGTTGTTTGATGTGAGCACAACCGGTCACAGTGGGGTTCACACCGTGGACGCCCAAGCTAAAGGTCTTGGCATTGTAGGACCAGGGTTCAGACTGAGAGATGGGAAAATAGATATCAATCAGTTGAATGCTTTCAACCGCCTCCTTCATTTCATAGTTTGTCAGATTTTGGTTCCTAGAAGTGCAACATTCTCCTCTTGTACCAAGGCAGATTCGGATATGATGTTCTGGGCCATACAGAACAAGGAGATCAACATGGCCGAAGTAATGATAGAAAGGATGAGGTTTGCCCGTGATCAGATTTGGGATACAAAGAGCAAGCTTAATGTCTCTTTGCCCTATGCCCATTTGCTTACCAAGATCTTCAAACACTTTGGTGTTGATCTATCTGGGGCAGTAGTTGAGAAGATGGGCCAAGCAATTAGGTCCAGAAATCTGAGGAAGAGTGGGTTCTCAGTTGTTGATGGAATTTGGTCTAAGACCTCTGTGGCAGAGGGAGAGGCCATTATAGGAGATATTCCAGATATTCAGGAAGAAGTGCCAGAAGCATCAGCAGAACCAGCAGCAGTAGCATTAGCAGCAGAAGTTGAGGCAGCAGTTGTTGTTCAGCAGTTCAAGAGGCAGCAGGACCATCTGAATTGGCAGCTCAAGTAGCAGGGACAGCAGAGCTAGCAGGGTCCCCTGAAGTGACAGTCGAATCTCAACCTCCAGAAGCACCAGTAGGAGAAGCAGTGGTAGGTGCAGCAGATCCTTTGCCCACCTCCATTGTTGCCTCTATCCTTAGAGAGGTGTTGGATTCTATTCATTCCACCCCAGTCACTCCAGAGGTTGGTGGAAATTCAGAGGAAGAAGTTGTGGCATCAGGCCACATTGAGGAATCAGTTGCTCCTGAAGACATTGTTATGGAAGATGCTCCCATTCAGGGGGAGCAAGAGTCAATGGAAGAAGATGCTCCTACTGAGGGGGAGCAATTAAAGGGTGGACCAGCAGAAGCAGCACAATGTGATGAGCCTATGGGCAGTGTGCCTGCTGATGAAGTCTTTGCCAGTTCACATGATGATGGCACTCAGGGGGAGGAACATGACAATCCCCCAGGTAATGATCCTAGAGACGGGGAGACAGCCAGCTCCTCTGAATCAGATGATGATCAGCAGCCTCCAGCTTCAGAGGCAAGGCAGAAAGGAAAAGAAGTGGTTTCCGAAGTTCCACTCTTAGCAGATACTCCTTTCGAGAGGCAGGTGAGACAGAAAATTGTTATTAATTTGAAACCTGTCGTTGAAAGATTAGATGCTCAAGGAGAGATCTTGTGCTCTCTTCAATGTGATGTGAACTCCATTTTTATGAGCCAAGCATCCACCACTAAGGAAATCTCTCAAATAAGAAATGCCATGAAATGGTTCAACAAAGAGATGGGCAGCATGAAGTCTATGCTAGCTGAGATTCTGAAGGCAGTTGGAGCTCAAGCTCCTCCTCCTCCTGCACCTCCTGCAGATCAGAACTTGGATGCTGATACTTCCAGGCCACCAGGGCCATCAGGGCCGTCAGTTCCTGTGTCCGGGCCATCAGGGCCGGCACCAGCAGCAGCAGCAGAGGCAGAGGTCAATGAGCAAGGGCCATCTGGGCCAGCTGAGCAAGTTGAAGGGCCTCCAGGGCCAGCTGAGAAGGTGTCAGGGCCATCAGGGCCATTGGAGTCTGATCCTGTGCAGACAGTGGTAGAAGAAGAAGTCTTGGCACCTAAGCCCCCAGCTCCTTCTTTTTCTTCTCACACACCTGTTCCTCCATCTCCACCCTCAGCTTCTACAGCACCTCCTGCTCCCCAGACCTTCAAAAAGCCTCAACCCAGACCCATTTCCTCTCCAACACCATTTCCTTCTCAATCTACCTTTTCTCCTGCCTCTTCCACTCATATTCCTCCACCTCCATCTATCTTTGAGGTTCCTCCAGCCTCATCATCAGCTGGAGCCTCCTCCTCTGGTCCCTCATCATCAGCTGGACCATCTCCTCACACCTCTTCTCCTCCACCATCCCTTCTTCATCCTCATCCTCCTCCCTCCTTCATCACCATCATTCCAGAAGGAGCTCAAATTGATGGTCCCTATATGAGCCCCATCAAAGACGAATTTGAGGACACTATTCTTGGCTCTGTTCTCAAAGTTGGCCAGCATATTCATGTCTCTGATCCCTCCTGTCCTCCCTCTAAGAAAAGAAAAACCTCTTCATCTTTTAATCCGTTGTATCCTCCCTTGTGGTTTTCTCTCACAGAGGTCACTAAAAATAGGCCTCTCTACAGGGAATACCTCACAAAGGTTGTCTTTGCCACCCTCTTCAATCTACCTTTCCTAAACCTTTCTGACCATCTTCAAACCATCCTACCTTACACCTCTCTTACCAAGGTTGTCAAGGCCAAGATCTTCTCTTCTGCTCAATCCCTATCTGAAGAAGAATGGGCACGCTCAAATAAGGTCCTCTACAACAAGTTTCTCTCTGCCAGATCTGAAGTGTTTCCTCCCAGGGATCACTCTCTCACCTTGTCAGAATGGTTTCTGCTTCACCATAACAACTCCTGGGCTCCCTTCATCCAGAAAGAGATCAAGATGATCAGGCAATTCAACATGTTTAATGATTATAGGTATCTTCATCGTTTACCTGAAGTCCAACTCAGTCAGTTCAGGCAAGCCATCTGAAATCTTGGACCTGAGCTTGGCACTGCAGCAATTCAAGTAGACTTTGCTACTCTTCAGCTGCCAGAGGCTACATATCTTCCTCCTCTTCACTCTTTGCTCATGGATACACCAGTGGGCTCAGTTATTTTTGATCGTTTTGCATGAGTGATGGGCAGAATCAAAGTTCAGAAGGGCAGTGTGGTAGCTTTCCCCAGATTTATCTTTAGGGAGTACCACCTAGGCCACATCCATGCTGAGATTCTAGCCCCTGCCTTGTCAGAATGTGAAAGACTGACACCTGCAGGTGGGCCAAGTTCTATCCCTATCTGCTCAGCAATTGTCGGATACAAATGTAACCTTAGCCAGGGAAGGCCGCCCTCCAATCTCAGCTGCAACCTTTTTGGATATGAATTCCCTCCACCTTGTAAATGATCCTCTTCAAATTTGGGTGGAAAGGTACAAAGTCTATGTCGCCATGCGCCAGGAATTGAAGCATAGGCAGATCTTCTATCCTGTTTCCCTTAATCAGTTTCTTGCGTGTGCTAGCTTTGGAAAAGTCTCCTTCTACAAGCACTCCTTGGACAGAGATCCGTACATTGATTTCCTTGAAGCTCAGTTGGTCCTTCACCTCCAAAGAATGGCTCCCTCTATGGGACCAAATTATTCTGTTGGTCCTGGACCCTTCAAGACTTACTTTGAGAGGCAGGAAGAGCAGGCCTGGGAGATTATTTCTCATTTTTCCTCTCTTTTATCTCCTGCTTATTACTTACCTGTACCTCCTCAGAATGAATAAACTACATTTGCTTGTCTCTGCTTATCTTTTCTCTTCATTCTTTATCTCAGATTATCTTTTTTGCTTAATGACAAAAAGGGGGAGAAAAATACTTAGCATATCTGAAATACATTTCGCAAATATTCAGATTTTTTATTATTATTCATGCTTATTGTTAAGGGGAGAAAAATACTTAGCATGTCTGAAATACATTCTGCAAATATTCAGATTCTTTATTTATGCTTATTGTTAAGTTTTGTCATCACCAAAAAGGGGAGATTGATGCTCAGTCTGTCCCCATGTAATTTTAATTAATTACATATTTATTTTGGTGATTAACAAAATCAAACAAAAAATTCTAACACATTCTTCATAAGTCTTAAGTACAGGAAATATACCAAGGTCAAATAAGCCAATATTGGTAAGTATTACCTTTCTGAAGTTTTATCTTGTCAAGATCATATTTCTCTAAGCCACATCGACTTCTGTTGAAAGTCACAACGACTTCCTTTAGTGCTATAATGATTTGAATTCATAACGATTTCTTAAGTGTCTGAACGACTTCTTTACTGTGACATCGTTTGATTACAAACAAATCGTTCTCACAACGATTCTATAAGTCATCACAACGATTTCTTCAGAACTCGTAACAACTTGCCCGTCGCAACGATTTCTTAAGTCATCATAACGATTTCTTTAGAATTCACAACGACTTGCTCGCCGTAACGATTTCTTAAGTTATCATAACGATTTCTTTAGAATTCGCGACGACTTGCTCGCCGTAACGATTTCTTAAGTTATCATAACGATTTCTTTAGAATTCGCAACGACTTGCTCGCCGTAACGATTTCTTAAGTTATCATAACGATTTCTTTAGAATTCGCAACGACTTGCTCGCCGTAACGATTTCATAAGTTATCATAACGATTTCTTTAGAATTCGCAACGATTTGCTCGTCGTAACGATTTCTTAAGTTATCATAACGATTTCTTTAGAATTCGCAACGACTTGCTCTCCGTAACGATTTCTTAAGTTATCATAACGATTTCTTTAGAATTTGCAACGACTTGCTCGCCGTAACGATTTCTTAAGTTATCATAACGATTTCTTTAGAATTCGCAACGACTTGCTCGCTGTAACGATTTCGTAAGTTATCATAACGATTTCTTTAGAACTATAACGATTTGCTTTGCGCAACGATTTCTTTAGAACTCATAACGATTTGCTTTGCGCAACGATTTCTTTAGAGCTCATAACGATTTGCTTCTTGCAAAGATTCTTTAAAGCTCATAACGATTTGCTTCTTGCAAAGATTTCTTTAAAGCTCATAACGACTTGTTAAGTGTTCATAACGATTTCTTTGTTGAACACATAAACTTGCTTTCTATAACGATTTGCTCTCTATAATGACTTGTTAGTATTCATAACGATTTCATAAGTCATATAGACAACGACTTTATGGTTTATATCGACTTGACATTTATCTTATCTCTTAAAGCGTTGAATAGTCAAAGTCTTCTCTTATCTGTCTGACTGCTGTGCATTTAATAAAGACAGAACGTATCTCTGCATGCATGCAGATGATATCCTTTTCTTATTGTGTATATTCTGTCAACATCTTTTAGAACAAGCTATTTGGCATTGCTATTTTGGTGAATACTCACGTCAACGTTTACTGACAACAAGAGACAGCCTAGCTGTCTACTGTTCTAGCATTTAATGTGTGCAGGGTCCTAAAGACATTCTGTCATACAACGTTGGACCATATAGACGCCAGAAGACCCTATCTCTTTGCGTGATAAAAGATTGTTGAAGCTTCCAAATGTCAAGCAGTCTAACGTCTATCAATTTAAGAGACAACAGTTACTTCAACGGCCGTATTTTCAAAAGGAGATATAAATACAAGATAGAAGAGTAGAATGAAAATGAACCAGAGTAGAGAACAAACATCTCGCATTCAAGCATTCAAATTCTTCTGCAAGAAGTCTAGAGCCAAGAATCTCATTCCTCATCATCCTTAGCTCTTCGCTCTCTGTGCTGTAACAGAATTTCCAAGAGATCCCGTGTAGTTCTGAGAGTGTGCCTTGTTTAGATCTTTTGCTCTCAGTACTTGTTGCTTCAGATCTTGGCTTGAAAAAGCTTGATCTAGGGGCTTGAATTCATTCAATTCTCTTTGTGGTGTTTCCCTTCTTGTGTGAAGGAAGACCTGGTGGGATCCAGGGTGTTGTTTCCCTTTGGTTGTGAAGGAAGACCTGGTGAGGTATCCAGGGTGTGGTTATTCCCTTCTAGTGTGAAGGAAGACCAGCTGTGCTGGGTGTTGTAGTGTCCATAGGGGGACTGTACCCTAGTTAGTGAAAACCTGAGTTGTTGCTCAGGGACTGGACGTAGGACTCCTAAGGAAAGGAGGTCCGAACCAGGATAATTCCTTGCGTTGTGTGATTGATTCTTTGTGAGTTTGTTGTTCATACTAACCGTTACTAACCAACATCAAAGATTGTTTTTGTGTATATGTTTACGTACAGGTGTCACCTAAATAGATTTTTAAAGACCCATTCACCCCCCCTCTGGGCTTGTCAACTGGGCAACAAGTTGGTCTCTGATCTTGGCAGGAAAGTTCGTTGTCATAATGTGATTCTTAAATTAGGCATGATGAAAGCCTATGACAGGGTGGAATGGGACTTCCTCCTGGCGGTTCTCCGAAAGTTCGGCTTCTCTACTTGATTCACTTCCTATGTGGCTATGCTAATTTCTAATTGCTGGTTCTCTGTTCTATTCAATGGTTCTCTTGCCGGGTTTTTCATGTCTTCCAGAGGCCTTCGTCAAGGAGACCCGATAGCTCCGGCTCTTTTTATTATCATGGAAGAAACTCTCAGTAGGGGAATCCGCCACCTGCTTGATAGCCGCTCCCTCCTCCCTTACTCTGGTCCTCGGAATTGCATGAACATTTCTCATCTTCTATATTCTGATGATACACTTATTTTTCTCAATGGCCAAGCTAATAACATCCGCCATTTCATGCACTTCATCAAGGGGTAAGAGGAATCATCTGGCCAAAGAGTTAATCATGGTAAAAGCAGCTTTCTCATCTCCAAATCTGCTCCTCATTGCGCTGCTTCTAAGATCACCCGGATCATAGGATTTCATCGCCAAAATGGGGCCATGCTATATCTAGGAGTGCCAATTAAACAAGGCAGGAATATGGTCTCTCATTACAAGACTTTGACGGATAGAATCATTGCCCGAATTAGCAACTGGAAATCTAGATTTCTATCCAAAGCCAGTAGGCTCACTCTCATTAATTCGGTTCTTAATTCTATGCCTGTGTATCTTGCGTCTGCCTCTTGCATTCCAAAGTCTATCCTTTCTTTCATTGAGCGCCTCTGTGCTGCCTTTTTCTGGGCTGGTTCCCCTAACGATAATTGTAGGCACTGGGTTTCTTGGTCCACTATCCAAAAGCCTATTCTTGAAGGAGGCCTTGGTGTGTGCAGCTTATGGCACATTCAACTTTCCATGGTGATCAAACTGATTTGGAACATTTATCATGGATCTTCTTTGTGGGTTACCTATGCCAAAGATAGGCTTTTTAAATCTGGCCAGTTAGTTGGACACCCCAATGGAGTTTCCAGGAAGCTTTTTAATGCTGCGCATGATCTTGTTAATCAGAATTCTAGATGGATATTGGGTAATGGGAATACTATCAGGTTTCTGGATGATACTTGGATCGGTCAGAGGTCCCTGCGGAGTAATTTACAGTCTCCTTTCTCAGGTCATTCTCCCTCAGTCCTTGAGGTGTTGCAGGATGACAACCACCACTTGCGATCCTTGATTGATGTTAATTTGAGCCACCTGCAGCTTACTGCTGCTGCAGATACCTGTGTCTGGGTTCCGTCCAAGAATGGAGCTTTCTCCACTAAGAGCGCCTATAATTTATCTCGGAGCTATGGTGTTAAACGCATGCCTCTTCTTTGCATTTGGCATCCTTTTTTCAGCAGGCGTGCATCCTTATTTTGCTGGCAGATGCTTTATAGAGCTGTCCCTGTTGATTATCGTATTGTGGAGTGCGGTATTCCTTTACCCTCCCGTTGTTGTTGTTTTCGTGCTCCGCAGGTGGAGGATATGAATCACCTTTTTCTCAATAGCGATCTTGCTAAACCCCTCTGGCAATGGCTTTCTACTCTCTTTGTTGTTGGTCTTGGTATTCAGGATAATATTTCCATATCCCTTTGGAATATCCTTAAGTCCTGCAATCTTTCTGACCCTCACGGTTTTGTTACTATTTACTGTTCTATTCTGCTTCTTTGGGAGCTGTGGAAAACTAGGTGCAAAATGAAGTTTGAGCAGGTCAGCAATAGTCCAGCATCTATGCGCTATAATATTCATGAATGTTTCTCTCGCCCTGGGAAGGATGGCATTTAAACGCAGCTCCACTCCTCAGCAATTGGATGATATCCGCCATCTTGGTTTCTTGGTTAATGTTTCCCCTAAGATGACTAAGTTTGTGAGATGGATACCTCCACTTCATGGTCTCATGCTCAACGTTGACGGTGCAAGTAAAGGTAACCCGAGACCTTGCGGTGGTGGTGGAATTTTTAGAGATCCAAATGGCAATGTCTCTATGGCTTTTCCTCATTACTATGGTGCTGGCTCTTCCATTTCTACTGAGGTTCGTGCTATGCATGATGGTGTGCTTTTGGCTATTGAGAAGGGATTCGCTCTTTCCAGTATTTGCTCAGACTCCTTGATTTTGGTGAACTCCCTTCGTACTGGTGTTGTTCCCTCTTGGGATTGTTATATATGGTGGAGGCCTGTGCTGGATTTTGTGCAACTTCTTGGCATCCAAGTCAATCATGTTTTTAGGGAGGCCAATCAGGTGGCTAATGCTTTAGCCAATTCTGCTTGTCTCATGAGCTGTAATGAGGTTTACTGCTCTTATAAGCAGCTGCCTCGTCTGTCTTCCAGCTTTGCTTGGGGATCAGATGGGTCTTTGGAACTTTAGGTTTACTTAATTCTTCTTGTTCTGCTTCTTTAGGGGTATGCCCGTTGTCTTTGTACTCTACCCTTATTGATATATAAAATTTACATAGCAGGTTGATCGCCTAGGGGAGTGGTTCAACTTTGCCCTGTTGAGGTGGAGTTCACTCGACCAGTCGCTGACCCTGCTGCGCTTAAAATATATATATATATATATATATATATATATATATATATATATATATATATATATGTGTGTGTGTGTGTGTGTGTGATGTACGGAGATATTTTGTTTCATGTGTAGACATGAATTTTTTTCCAAATTAATGTCTACATGTGTTTGTCACTCGAACATTCATATTAAGGATATTTATACTTCTACAAGCCTTGGCATTGCTTTAAATTTGAATCCAGATGTTAATTATTTCCATTAGGAATCCATTTTATCTGGCAACTTTCTGAATGTTTGCTTTTAGTGTTCTTTCACTTTCCACTTTTCTGGTGCTTAAATTTTATGAAAAAACTGTAGTACCTCAAAAAATTTCATAAATTAGAAAATATAGATAAATTAAAATTTTGTTAATTAATAAATCCAAACTAGTTAAAAAAGTTACGCATCATTATTGCATGGGTATAAACCCATATAAAAATTTCGTAAAAATAGTAGTTATACTTTAAATAATATTATCTAATGACTCATCAAGAAATTTGGGCATAGAAAAATCATTTGGACTATGTTTAAGAATTATTGTGACTTATTATCGTAATTAAGGAATAAGTCGGAGAACTATTACTATATACACCAAAGTGAATTATAAATCAAAATAAATATATGGGTAGAGTTTAAATAATGTGTATAAATGGCCCATTATGAGAATTGTACCAATGGGTAATTTTGGCCCATGAATAAATTCTCTAATATAAAAGGGATAATTAAAACCCATTAAGTAAATTAAGTAATGGGTTTCCCCAAATGGTCTATACATGAAGTAATGGACCCAAAAGCTAAAGCCCATTGTTGGATGGGAAATATTTAAGCCTCAATTCGTACCTAAATATTAATAAATAGAAAAGGGTTAAGATAATGACTATTTTAACTCTTAATTATCTTAAAAGGAGTCCTAATCCTATCCTAACCTAAAAAAGGGGATTTAGATAAGAGGAAATAGAGATAAATATAGGAGACTCATATTAAATAGGGAAATTCATAGCTATATTATCTCTTAATTAAAAAAAAGGGTCATTAAAAGCACTAATATGACTCATATATATCTTAAAAGAAGTCCTAGACCTATCCAAACCCTCTACCCACGAAATTTGACCTCTTTCCCATCCTATTAGGTAGATAAAGGAAAGAAATAGGGGAATAAATATAGAAATTCAGAGTTTGGAGGAAAAGAAGAGTTTTAAGAAGAGTTGGACTCTTAAACAACCCAATACAACCCTAATTCGTCTCTACCAACCCGTAGAACGTTTCTAGAGCATTGGAGAACGAGGGAAGAAGGCTTTGGACGTGGATGTAGACACCGTTTTTTACGCTCCCTTTTCAAGGGGACGAATAAACAGTCTACAAAGAGGGGGTGTGAGATAAATACGTGGCGTACGGTATACGTGTGGTGTGTGGAGATGGAGTGGAAAAGCAGAAAAGATTATAAAAATAAAAAGGATCGTGATCGCCAGGCACACGAGGGTGCCGAATGGAGATGCACGCGCGAGGGGTGCGAGTGGAAGAAAGTGATCGCGAGCGTACCTTTTTAGCGGGGAGATTGCGCGGGGGATGATGTGGGTCCTTTCTTCCTCTACAAGCACGGCCGGCCGTCGTAGAGGGAGTTTCCTTGTTTGATTACCCTGAAAAATAAGACAAATAAAAGAAGGGGATTAGCCCAAAATGTGTAGTATGCAATTCTAAAATAAATGAATGACATGGGGGGCGGCTTACCGGATGGTAGCCTTTAAACCCTAAGATAGGGGTGTGTGTTTATGCATGCATGTGTGTGTGTGTTAAAAAGAAGTAAAAGGGGCACGTGGGGCCCGGAAGAGAAGAAAATATAAAGAGCCACATGGGGCCCAGAGAAAGTGGAAATGCAAATAGAAAAGGAAGAAAGGGGGGGGGGGGGGGGGTGCTTCCCAAAACGGATGGTGTCGGCGCCACGGCGTTGCCGGTGGACGGAGAGGAGGAAGAGGAGCACTCCCGCCTGGCTCGGTATGTGTGGAGGAGACGACGGGGACGACGGCACCGGGCTCCGAGGGATGGAATGGACGGCGTGACGTGGAAGAAGACGCCGGGGTCGGACGTCGAGGCAGGAGTCCGGCAGGTCTTCGCCGCTCTTGGAATTCCCCCCCTCTCTCTCTCTCCTCCCAAAACAAAGCAGAGGAAGCCCCAAAAGCCGAACCCCCGCCCCTGCCCCCGCGACTTCGTTTTTATAGGCACTGGAGCAAAATTGCGTCCAGGACAGCAGACGCTATTCAAGGCTTAATTGCGTCTGAGCGGCAGGCCGCGATTTAGAAGGTCGGTTGGAGAATTGCTGCACTGCCTCTCTGAATCACGTCGGGGCATGCTATCGCGACTTGAATCGCGGCGGGACACTCGAACGCGATTAAGACTTGCAGTTTCGAGGCAACCGACCCATAAATGCGTTGTCCACTGACGTGACATTCAGATTTGACATGTCTGAATCGCGTCGTCTGACAAGGACATGATTCAGGGATTTATCATGATTACGGCCTGCGCGCGATGACTTTCTGGGCCACTATCAGACTCTGAATCGTGTCAGGGATCCATGACATGATTTGAAAGGTGGTTCGAAGAAAAACGTCCACTATCGCAAATGCAATTTGTAAAGATCCGCGACCAGACTGTGACGGTCCTTGCCGTTCAGACCCGTTAACCTAATAACAAGCCTAACTCGAGTCCGCCTCCCGCGAACGGGCCGAAGCCTCGCAAGGGATATCATACCACGAGTCTGTAGAAACATAAAGGAATTAGCTCAAATATTCATAAGATCTGCCAATCTCACAAATATTTACATGAAATATACATAACTACATTACAACTGTAACCAAACTACAACAGAACCTAGGGCATACCCCGAGGTGAACAACAGAAAAGTAAAATTACACTGCTGGTGGTGCAAACCCTCCACTGGACGACGGGTGTGAAATCTCTTGATCTCCCTCACCTGGTAGGAGGTAGGGGTGAGCCTCAAGTGTCACTGGCTCAGTAGAGAAACTCCCCAGAAACCGAGCAGACAAACACAAGTAGCAAAGCAGGAAATGCTAAGCTAAAAATTTATAACATTATCTAGCAGAATATAAAACTGTAAGTACCACTTACCATTCGCTGCTTAACAGGAATCAACGTAAATAAATAAACAGCAAAACCAAATAGGTGCATGAGCTACTGTAGTGAAACGCCACACTCGGGCCACGTCAACTGGTTCGCAACACCAGTTGTTGACCCGGACAAACAACACAAGACTACCTCTCAGTCTCGCAGCCACGGACGAAAGGTCCAGCTGCCGCTCCACTAAACAAGTACAAAGAACTGTGAAGTCCAACTAAACCACCACAACCTGCAAGTCACACACCTCGCAGGACCATGCCTGGCACCTTTAGGGTCTCTGGCCCGAGCTCCCTAAAGTGAGGAATTGGAAAATAGGACTAGCTGGGGTCCAGTACGTCTACTGGTGTCTGTCTCCCCCAACTACGAGCGCGCTACAAGCGACAACACAACAAACTCTCTCTCTACTCGCTGTCCCACTGTCGTCTTTCTCTCAGCCGGACGTACTACTCAACACAAGAGTGAGGGTGTCTAGGAAGACGACAAGACCTCGTCGGTACCCAGTACCGGGACAAGCACCGAGCACTCACGTGCCTGGCTCACACAAAACCTGGGGCTCCCAACTGAAGAGGTATCCATGGTAGGCGTCTACTACTCGCCACGTCCAAGGAAACCACGTGCACACTGCACAAGTCACGTGAAACCACCACGTGAACCACGTAAACCACACACACCACACGCTCCCGAGTGTTGCGAATGCCAATGCACGCTCACTATCACTACACACCCCAATCCACGATAACTGGATAATCGTATATTAATAAAGCATCATGAATAGCAGCTCTCGGCTGCTATCGCAACAGGGCGATGTGTCACCTTCAGAACGCGACATATCGGGGTGTCGCGACCTGATCGCGACTTCCATGGCTGTCGCCTTAGCAGGTGCAAACCCTAATCCGGGATCCTCATCCGGACCACCCCAAAACTCATTAAAACCTGTGGTTTTAGTCCATTTTCATGCTTTAATGTGTTCCTACACATGCTATCTACTATTTAGAAAGCAATAAACGCATTATCCACATCACACGAGCAATCCACATATCAAACGATAGGAAATCTCCCTACCTTCATGAAGAACGCGAAGAACGAAGCTCGTATGAAGTTCCCTCAGCTCCACGTAACGTCCTCGCGATGGGAACTCGTCAAACTGAGCTCTAACAAACCAAATCACCAAGAAATCCCCACAGCAAATCCCCCTGGCCGAGCAAAGCTTCACGAGCTCTATTCTGCCAGGGTTACTTAAAAATGCCTTGCAGTTAAGAATGCGACGCCCTAGCCGGTCGTGACCTGAACGCGACGCTCCTGCATGTCGCCTTCAGACCGCTGACGTCAACCCGAGCACCCAACCGGCGACACGCGGCAGACATGCACACGCTCACTTAACCTAGCGGTGCCATGAACGCGGCGCTACGGGCTGTCGCGATCAAAATGCAACGCCCCTCACTTTCGCATTAGAAACTGAGAAACAGTGACTGCTTTGGGCAAAATCCCATAACCTGCAGAAACCACCTGCCACACACACACGTCATCGGCCACACACTGGCCTCCATAACCACACAATGACGATCCGAACGGTCGTAACGTTACATTACTATCACCTAAAAAGAAATTTCGTCCTCGAAATTTAAAACAAAAGCCAATTATCAAAATTTCAATTCAATCCATATGGTACTATCACCTAAAAAGAAATAAAGACTTACTCAAACAAGTATGGATACGCTTTTCTCATTTCTTCCGCTAATTCCCAAGTATCTTCGCCACCTTGCCTGTTCTCTCATCTAACCTTTACAAACTCAATTTTCTTGTTTATGAACTTTTGAGTTCTGTGACCTGAAATTTGTGCTGGATACTCTGGCATTGTCATGTCGGGCTTCAAATCATCTCTTTGATAGCTGACAACTTTGGTTCGTTCTTTAATGTATTTTCTTAACATTGAAACATGGAACACATCATGAGCATCAGTAAAATCTGCTGGCAAATCCAATTTATAAGCTACTTCACCCATTCTTTCTTTTATTTGAAACGGCCCAACATATCTCGGGCTCAATTTGCCTTTCTTACTGAACCTTAATACACCTTTAGTAGGAGATACCTTCAAAAATACAAAATCACCAACTTCAAATTGTATTGGCCTACGTCTAACATCTGCATAACTTTTCTAGCGACTTTGGGCTGTTTTCAGCCTTTCTTGGATGAATTTTACTGTTTCAGCACACTGACGAATCATTTCCGGGCCCAAAACCTGCCTTTCTCCTACTTCATGCCAATTTAATGGTGACCTGCACGGTCTACCATACAATGCTTCATAAGGTGCCATTTCAATACTTGAATGATAGCTGTTATTATATGCAAACTCAACTAGGCCCAAATGACGCTCCCAAATGCCTCCGCACACAAGACAACAAGCTCTCAACATATCTTCAATGGTCTAAATTGTTCTTTCCGTCTGCCCATCTGTTTGAGGATGATATGCTGAACTGTACCCTAGCTCTGTGCCGACGACTCTTTGTAAACTCTTCCAAAAACCTGAGGTAAATCGAGGGTCTCGATCTGAAACTATAGTGACCGGTATTCCATGCAAAGGTACAATCCTTTCTACATACAGCTTAGCTAATCTATCAACTGACCATGTCATGCTAACTGGTAGTAATTTGCAAACCTTGGTCAATCTGTCCACAAAAACCCATATTGCATTATGACCTGATGAGCTGGGCAAACCAACTATGAAATCCATGGCTATGTCATCCCACTTCCACTGCGGAATGGGTAATGGCTGTAACAATCCTCCTGGCTTCTGATGCTCTGCTTTTATTTGTTGGCATATTGCACATCTGGTTATGAACTCTGCAGTTTTTCTTTTCATATTTGGCCACCAAAAATGCCTCTTCATGTCTTGATACATTTTAGTGCTACCTGGGTGAATGGTGTACCTCGATCTGTGAGCTTCTTCTAAAACCTTCTGTCTAATTTCTATATCTTCTGGGACATACAATCGTCCTTTTAGTCTGACCACATTATCATGCCCCAAATTTACATCATCCATTCTGAGAATATCTGCTAAACTGATATCTGTTTTCTGTGCCTCTACTATTGTGATACCCCGAATTTTTATTCTTTGATATTATGTGGGGATATTTACTTGTTGTGTGCATAGAATGTGTATTTCACTATGCTTACTATAAATTTTATGCTTCTCATGAATATATGCATGTATATATATAATATTTTACATGAGAATAGGCAATTAGCTATGTTGATGTATATTGTGAATACTAAAAATCTTAGACTCATAATACTTAAGTCATATTGTGCACGATAATCGAATTACTGATGTGCATGTTGTAGTTATCAACTTCATGCATAGTGTATATAATTATGTTGTAAATATATGAAGTATATATATATATACATAAGTATGTTACTTTATGCATGTGCTATCTATCTATTTAATCCTATGTACATCAATTCATCTATGGTATGTGAATAATACATAGATAATATTGTCCATGTAATAGGTAATTTGCTATGGACCATGTAAGTATATGTATGCTATTTTCATACAAGTATAAAACTTACATAATTGTGCATGCATTATCTAGTTATCAATGTATGTAAATCTCATGCATATGGTGCGTGTTGTACACATAGTAAGAAATTATTATCATACACTTTGTAAATAATCATGAGTTTATTTCTGAGCATGCAAAATATATATTTAAACGTGTGTGAATTATTTAATTATTAAGGCGCCCATTGTATTTAAATATTTTAATCCACGTAGTTATGTTATGGATGTGCGTATGTATACATACATGTGTTATCCTTGTTTAAATAATATTTATCTACTTTAAGCGTGTTAAATTATTTAGGGTGTGTAAAGTATTGGATGATAATATGCATACAATATTTAACTAATAATGGACACATTTTAATCATAAGTTCATGCGTAATGTATGTAATTATGCAATGTGTACGTATGTGTGCATATATGTATGTATTGATGCATATTGTTCTTAATTATGATTAGTGTAAATAGTAATTAATTAAATATTACATAATGCAAGTATTTTATGTGGTAATGATATATAAATTATTTTTGCATATACTAAATTATTTTAGTGCATTTATGCATTTAATTCTAGGTCTGTCAGTGTTTCGGCTGCACAGTGCTGCTGGCGGCCAGGACCTGGATGCCAAGACACTGTTGGCGGCCAGACCTGGACGCCAACCCCCAGTGGGCGGCCACCCCCTGGACGCCAACCCCATTATGGCGGCCAGACCTTGACGTCAACTGCCAGGTTGACTACAACCGATGTTGACGTTAATATCCTGCTGTGTAATGGTTCCAGAATTGTTAATGTCCGTGTTTTGGCTGGTTCCAGATTAGGAAACCCTTCCTAAACCTTGGGTAACCTACCCTAATGCGTACCCAACCCTCGAACCTATAAAATACCCACTCTGGGACGAAGGAAAGGCTTTCAACATTTGGTGAAAACCCTAGCTCCGAGATGGTGAAAAGCTGAACTTCGGAAGGCCGGATCCGTCACTTGGAGGTGTTCCCCGAGGAGCTACATCAACTAGGAGGTAGTCTATACATAGAGGAATAGATTCCAACTCCGAGGAGCCATCTACATCGACAGGAGAAGAAGATCTAAGGCGTTTCCGAGCACCTTTTTGACAGGGCCGAAAAGGGCTTCACCGACGATTCTGATCTTTGTAGATTTTTTTAAGAGGCAAGTAAACCTAGATCTTGATCCTATACATGTCCCCTAAGTCCTAGGTATTTTTACGGATTTTTCCTCGCGTCCTAGAATCCCGAATTCACCGTTGTATGAAAAGTCGTATGTATGTGCTGCTGGGAGCAAGTTGAAGGCAACATAGGTTGTAGTCAAGTTCTTCAGAAGAAGTTAACGGCAACATCCCTTGACGTCTACTTCTTCAGGACCTGAAAGTGTGCTTTTTATCTTCTTTTGCTGTTTAAATAATTTCTGGACATGGGTATACTCTGAAATTTTTATAGGTGATTGTATACTGTTAGTAGGTCATGTCATAATGTTGCCTAAATTTTATGTAAAACATGTAAATTATGAAAATTCAATAACTGTATTATGTGCATCACATAAGCATGTTTAAATATGGCATAAATGTAATTACTGTAAATTAGGATTGCATAGAATTTACATGACAGTATGAGTACTAATATCTAACTTCTAAACTGTTAGTACATAAACATGATCACATATACCATGTTTAATGGTGTTTTGATAAATATGACTGAAATCTGTTTTAAATTGTAGAAATTATATTTACTGTTCGAAAAATCCATAAAATTGAAGATGTGATATGTTTACTGTTAGTAACCTAGGATAAAAATTTGGAACTAATCTGATGACAGTAATAGTAATTATTAGTTAAATTATGCGGATTATTCATATTTGATATGATAAAAACTAATCTTATGTAATTCAGTAATTTGCTGCATGTTTAGAATTGTAATAGGAGTTGTTTACTTCTGAAAAACCATAGTATCATGATCAGGTCAAATGAGATATAGGCAAATGGTAAATAAGGTGTGAAAAGGGATTAAATAGTATATGAACAATACGTGACTAGTGTGTGAAAATGTGAATGAGTGAATGTGTAATAATCTAGCCAAGGAATGACACTGCTACCCTAGAGGCTTCGAGAGCTGTACATAGAAAAGTCCCTATGGAAGGCTCTACATTGTAAAAGTTTGTCCTAAAGGCATTAGGAAAAACCCGGAGGTGGACAAGTTCCACTGGATGGGGTGGAGAGGGCTTCTCCCGGTTTGCGCAGTTACCAAGATTCACCACTTCATTGCCTAGGTGGTGGGTATGTGATATGAGTTGTGTTATGAGTTATGTGATATGAGTTATGTGTTATGAGATGTGATGAGTTATGAGTACGAGAGATTGGTTGTGTCCTCAAATAGGTAGTTAGGACTATGTGGCATGACATTTTAAGTAATTGGAATATGTATAAAGTGTAAGATTATATGCGAATGTGGCACATGATGAGTGCAAATGATATGATATGTGATAAATGAAAACCAAAGAGTAAATGATGAGAAGAAAATGTGAAAAGATATGTAAGAGACAGTTAATGTTATTGAGAGTGTGCTTGCATGTGAAAACCGATGTAGTAATACATAATGTTCATGTTTTCATGCATTAATTACCTCATTTGCAATATCATGCTTATCATCATGTCATGTAGTTTATTGTTCTTCATGTAATAGTGTATGTGAATAAACATGAGTAACCATGTCATTTATGCAACATGAAAGATGAAAATGTAGAATTGTGAATTGGATAAATAACATATGAACAAATGTAAATCCATGTAATTGAATGTAATTAATGTCAAAACAGCAAGTAAAGTGTAGTTATGAAGGTGATAAATGCATGTAATATTAATTAGGTTCCATGCTAGATGTGATGTTTGCTTCGTACAAAGTTTCATGCTTTAGTAATTATTGTTGCCAACCAATTTGACCATGTTCTAACTTCTCAATTCATGTTATAAAATATGAAACCATGTGTATGAGATGTATGCACATTTAAAACAGCAAGCAAAATGTGAAATTAAATATGAAAAGTGCATGTGAAAAGTGAATAGTCATCATATTAGTTTGTTCATTCTTTTATGTCAAATTCTATGTTCTAGTTGTAGAAATATGTCATGAAATGAATTAATGTGGAAATGAAGGAATCATGTTATGTGTTAAGCGTAGAGAATATGTACAAGTGTATAATAATAGTATCCATGATTTAGAATAAACATATGATAGAATGAAGCATGTCTAGGTGATTAAAAATGTGTTGATAGCTAAGAGTATGTTCCATATGTTTGGGAGTTTAAATGATAGTATGTATTCATGAGTGTTTAATAGCTTAATGTGAATGTGATATATTTAAGATTAAGTCTTTGCTTTACTTGCTGAGTCTTTGGACTCACCCTTGCTTCGGCGTACAGGTTGACAGGTATCCCGTGCTAGGGGGAGAGACGCTATCTTGGAGGAGAGGCTTTTGAGGAGCAAGTAGTAGTTGTATTTTCCTTTCATAGTTGAATAAAAATGTTATTTGGACAATGTAGCTCTTTCATCATGTAATAATGTGGACATTGTCGTTCTATGTTGCACTATATAGATTGTGGAATATGGGATGGTGATGGACTAAGTTAAATTGTTGTATTTATTCCGCTGAAATCAATTGCTATCTACGTACTTTTCAACCTATCGGCTAGTGTTGGGTTTTATCCCACTGTAATGACGCTCTTTATACCGATGGGGATTGGTATAATCGTACCGGTATGAGGAGGGTCGTTACAACTATTTGCTAGTAAAGAGAAGGCTCCACTGCACTAGTTGCTAATATTGCTCTGTGTTGACTACTTGGCACATGAAAAGAATTCTCTGCCACATCCTCATAAAGTTTCCATTCTCTGATCATAAGTTGATTCATAACTGCTTTTCTGCTCAGTGCATCTGCCACCACATTTGCCCTGCCTGGATGATATGCCAAATTAAAGTCATAATCCTTTAAATATTCCATCCATCGGCGCTGCCTTAAATTCAAATATTTCTGAGAGAAAATATATTTTAAGCTCTTATGATCGGTGAAAATCTCAAATCTTTCACCATACAAATAATGTCGCCAGATCTTTAATGTAAAAACTACTGCTGCCAGCTCTAAATCATGAGTAGGGTAATTCTCCTCATGCTTCTTCAATTGCCTGGAGGCATATGCTACCACTTTACTATGCTGCATTAAAACTGCACCCAAACCTCTCTTGGATGCATCTGTGAACAAAACAAATCTGCCACTACCCGATGGAATTTCTAAAACTGGTGTTGAAGTCAACCTCTTCTTCAGCTCTGCAAAACTATGCCTACATTCCGAAGACCACACAAAAGGAACACCCGTTCTTGTCAACCTTGTCATTGGTGCTGCTATCTTAGAGAAATCTTGAATAAATCTTCTGTAATATCCTGCCAAACCCAGAAAACTCCTAATTTCAAACACTGTTTTCGGCTCCTCCCATTTCATTACTGCCTCAACTTCAGCTCTGCAATACCTTCACTTGATATCACATGACCCAAAAATTGAATTTCCTTTAACCAGAATTCACATTTGCTGAACTTAGCAAATAGCTGATGATTTCTCAATATTTGCATAGTAATCCGCAAGTGATTTGCATGCTCTTCTTCTGATGCTGAATAGACCAATATATTATCAATAAAGACCACTATAAACTGATCCAAATACTGATGAAATATTCTATTCATCAAATTCATAAATGCTGCAGGTGCATTTGTCAATCTAAAAGGTATTACCACAAATTCATAATGCCCATACCTAGTCGGAAAGTTGTCTTCTCAATATCTTGTTCTCTGATCCGCAACTGATGATATCCTGATCTCAGGTCTATCTTGGAAAATACTTTAGCTGATTGTAGTTGATCAAATAAGTCATCAATCCGAGGAAGTGGATACTTATTCTTAATTGTAACTTTATTCAACTGCCTGTAATCAATACACATTCTTAAACTGCCATCTTTCTTTCTGACAAATAACACTGGCGCTCCCCATAGTGACTGACTAGGCCTAATGAAACCTTTTTCCAATAATTCTTGCAACTGCTTTTTCAATTCTTTCAATTTTGCTGGGGCCATTCTATATGGTGCTTTAGAGATAGGTAAACTGCCTGGTTGCAATTCAACTTTGAAGTCTACCTCTCTATGCGGAGCTAATCCTGGCAACTCATCTAGGAACACATCTGCAAATTCTCTAATCACAGGCACTGAATATATAGACTTACTAGATTCAACAAGACTAACAGAAGCAAGGTATGCTACACATCCCGCATTAATTAACTTTCTAGCTCTAAGTGCAGAAATAATAAACTTGGGAGTGTAAAAAGGCATACCTTGAAATTCTAACACTTCACCACTGGGTCTGTAAAATCTGACCCTCTTCTTTCTACAATCAACCAATGCCCCATAGGCCTCTAACCAATCCATCCCCAGAATCACATCATATTTTTCAATGTTAAAGCATACAATCTTGCTGGCATTTGATTCCCATGAATTACTATCAGGACCTCTTCTATAAAGCAAGAAGTCAACAAATACCCTCCCGAAGGAATTTCCACTACCAACTCACAAGACTTTTCTTCTAAAGGAAGTACCATGCTATCCAGAAAATCTTCGAAAATAAATGAATGGGAAGCACCCGGATCAATTAATACTTTAGCAGTAAAATCAAAGAAAGGTAGAATACCTTCAACAAGATTGGATACTTCCGCTTGAGCTCTAGTAACAGCCATCACTCGACCCCATCCTCCTCTTTGATATGGTGCACCTCTGCCCTACTCTACTGACCACTGAAAGGGCTACTGCTGCTGCTGTTGGGTTCCTCTACCATAAGTCTGCTCTCGAGGATACATACAATTCCTTTCTAAATGCCCTGGCTACCCACAATTATAACATCTAAAAGCTGGATATGTTGTAGGCTGTCCTGCCGCACTCTGCTGTGATTCTTCTGAAACCGGCGGTCTGTAGCCGCGGCCCTGCTGAAAACCTCCCTGCTGAAAACCCTGCTGCCTACCTCTACCGCGACCTCCTTGAAAGAATCTCTTGATCTGCTTGCCCCATTTTGCTATTCCAGACGATGAAGAAGCTCTAGAAGGTGCTTTCCCCTTACTAATTCCTCCTGACGGTTGTGGATGCCGAAAACTACCTGAGCCTAAACCACCTGACTGAGACTGCCCCTGCCTGGCTCAAACAGTCCTCTCAAGTATTGCTGCTCTCTGAGCTGCCTCTTCCACTGTTCTACACATCAATGGGATCACTGCATCTTGCAATTCTGGCCTCAGACCTCGAATAAAATATTCCACCATCATGATATTATCAGTTACTACATATGGGGTGTACCTGCTTAAGGCTATGAACCTCATTTGATATTCAAGTACTGAAAGATTCCCTTACTGAAGTGTTCTAAACTGTTCTCTCTTCATCTGCTGAATCTGAATTGGGAAGAAGGAATCATTAAAAACTGACAAAAATTCCGACCATGAAATAGTGTCCTCCGTCCTACCTGTAAAAATTGTCTGCATCTTTAATCGCCACCATTCCTGCGCAAATCCTCGTAGCTGGTATGCCACAAGAATTACTCTATCTTCCTGGGGACACCTCATTATTACAAATACCCTTTCGATCTCATGTATCCAATGTTCCGCTATATCCGGGTTGGGACCTCCCGAATATGTAGGGGGTTGTAATCTCAAAAATCGCTCCACAAGTACCGTAGTCTCCTCTCCAGTAACTGGTCTCACTGGAACTACCGGTTGTACAGGTACTACAGGAGGTACCTCTACTCCGGGCGGGGTTGGAACTGGAGCCACTGGTACAGCCTCCTCTGGATAGGGTGGTACTGCTGCCGCTGGCTGTACCGGTGGTTGTTGATCCAGTCTTACCCGAATCTTTGTCAAACTCTCCCAGATTCTTTCTATCATCCTCTGCGTAGGATCCTCTTCTGCCCCTTCTTCTTCATCTCCCACATTTCTCCTTTCAGCCATTACTACTCCTGCACAAACATTATTCCAACAACATAATACATAAGAAATCAATACAAAACTAGGGTCACTACCAGCAGTGGGTTATAGTAATGACATAGTCATGTAATTTCTAATTCCTTTATATCCTTACAGACCTTGCTCTGATACCAACTGTGACGGTCCTCGCCGTTCAGACCCGTTAACCTAATAACGAGCCTAACTCGAGTCCGCCTCCCGCGAACGGACCGAAGTCTCGCAAGGGATATCATACCACGAGTCTGTAGAAACATAAAGGAATTAGCTCAAATATTCATAAGATCTGCCAATCTCACAAATATTTACATGAAATATACATAACTGCATTACAACGGTAACGAAACTACAACAGAACCTGTGGCATACCCCGAGGTGAACAACAGAAAAGTAAAATTACACTGCTGGTGGTGCAGACCCTCCACTGGACGACGGGCGTGAAATCTCTTGATCTCCCTCACCTAGTAGGAGGTAGGGGTGAGCCTCAAGTGTCACTGGCTCAGTAGGGAAACTCCCTAGAAACCGAGCAGACAAACACAAGTAGCAAAGCAGGAAATGCTAAACTAACAATTTATAACATTATCTAGCAGAATATAAAACTGTAAGTACCACTTACCATTCACTGCTTAACAGGAATCGACGTAAATAAATAAACAGCAAAACCAAACAGGTGCACAAGCTACTATAGAGAAATGCCACACTCGGGCCACGTCAACTGGTTCGCGACACCAGTTACTGACCCAGACAAACAACACAGGACTACCTCTCAGTCTCACAGCCACGGACGAAAGGTCCAGCTGCCGCTCCACTAAACAAGTACAAAGAACTGTGGAGTCCAACTAAACCACCACAACCTGCAAGTCACACACCTTGCAGGCCCATGCCTGGCACCTTTAGGGACTCTGGCCCAAGCTCCCTAAAGTGAGGCACTGGAAAATAGGACTAGCTGGGGTCCAGTACGTCTACTGGTGTCCGTATCCCCCAACTACGAGCGCGCTACAAGCAACAACACAACAAACTCTATCTCTAGTCGCTGTCCCACTACCGTCTTTCCCTCAGCCGGACGTACTACTCAACACAAGAGTGAGGGTGTCCAGGAAGACGACAAGACCTCGTTGGTACCCAGTACTGGGACAAGCCCCGAGCACTCACGTGCCTGGCTCACACAAAATCTGGGGCTCCCAACTAAAGAGGTATCCACGGTAGGCGTCTACTACTCGCCACGTACAAGGAAACCACGTGCACACTGCACAAGTCACGTGAAACCACCACGTGAACCACGTGAACACCATGTAAACCACACACACCACACTCTCCCCGAGCGTTGCGAATGCCAATGCACTGCTCACTATCTCTACACACCACAATCCACGATAACTGGATAATCGTATATTAATAAAACATCATGAATAGCAGCTCTCGACTGCTATCGTGACAGGGCGATGTGTCGCCTTCAGAACGCGACATATCGGGGTGTCGCGACCTGATCGCGACGCCCATGGCTGTCTCCTTAGCAGGTGCGAACCCTAATCCGGGATCCTTAATCCGGACCACCCCAAAACTCATTAAAACCTGTGGTTTTAGTCCATTTTCATGCTTTAATGTGTTCCTACATATGCTATCTACTGTTTAGAAAGCAATAAACGCATTATCCACATCACACGAGCAATCCATGGATCAAATGATAGGAAATCTCCCTACCTTCATGAAGAATGCGAAGAACGAAGCCCGTACGAGGTTCCCTCTGCTCCACGTAACGTCCTCGCGGTGGGAACTCGTGAAACCGAGCTCTAACAAACCAAATCACCAAGAAATCCCCATAGCAAATCCCCCTGGCCGAGCAGAGCTTCACGAGCTCTATTCTGCCAGGGGTTACTTAAAAACGCCTTGCAGTTAAGAACGCGACGCCCTAGCCGGTCGCGACCTGAACGTGATGCTCCTGCATGTCACCTTCAGACCGCTGACGTCAACCGAGCACCCATCCGGCGACACGCAGCAGACATGCACACGCTCACTTAACCTAGCGGTGCCATGAACGCGGCGCTACGGGCTGTCGCGATCAAAATGCGACGCCCCTCACTATCGCGTTAGAAATTGAGAAACAGTGACTGCTTTGGGTAAAATCCCATAACCTGCGGAAACCACCTGCCACACACACACGTCATCGGCCACACTGGCCTCCATAACCACACAATGATGATCCGAACGGTCGAAACATTACAAGACCCCCTGGGGAAGCACCGAGGAAGAATGGACGATATCCAGAAATATTGGGAAAACACTCTTGCGAGGCAAAAGAAGGCCATTTTTGGTGTTACGGCGCAACTTGAAAATTTGCCCGCGGTGGAGCCAAATTTGCGTGTCTACAATGGAGAGCAAGGAGGAGAGGCTTGGAGCAAGGAGGATTTCATCATCTTCTTCGTCTTAAACCCTAGAATCTTTACATCACTTAAAGGTAGGCAATCTCTCAAGCTAAATCTAATTAAACTCGACCCTAGGTAGACCTTGATCCCCTCTATCAAAGCTCTATGTTTTCCCTAATTTTCGTTGTGCCATGAATGAGTATTTAATGCTCCAATCTCTGTCATCATCATGACCCTGAACCAACTTGATTGTCTTCAATCCATGTGTATACTTGATCTCATGCCTTGCAAATATTATCATAAATACTGCATGATGTTAGACTTTGAATGATTCTATTTCCCCCAATTTCCATCATGCATCCTATGCGAATTAATTCGGAATCCATGATTGTGCATATTTTAGGTCACCGAAATGTAACATATTTAAAGCATACACATTACCTATCTATTTTCAAATTACTCATGCCTGTTAATACATCTACATGTCTATTTTCGTTTAAGGCTAGCTTCATGATTTTTGGACTTGCATGTGATTTTATATCGAATTTTGAATGGCCCTGTGTCAAACCTTGGTTGCAAGGACCGCAACCCAAGGTGACTTGTGTCATCTGCCAGAGCTCGGGCCAAGGCTCTGAGAACGCGATGACCCGATAGGTCGCGTTCTCAACCAGGTCGTAACAAAGAGCCACGTCGTTTTCTTAACGCGACGGGACCCCATGCCGCGATCTCCTCGTCTGATCCGCCCGACCTGGACGGGCCGTCGCGACCTGTCGCGACGAGCACACTCGTCGTCGCGTCGGCGTCTCAGCTGGCACCTAAACGCGTCGGTTCGACTCGTCGCGACCTGAATGCATTGGCTATACCCGTCGCGACCTGATCAGTCAACACGTCGGCCACCTCTGTCGCGACCTGAATGCGACACCAGTCGACGTCGTCACCTGACTGTTGCAGCCATAACCCAAAATTCCATGCAAACCCTTGATTATCATGTCATTTAATCACTGTTTACTCTAAATTTGTACTGTTGTGAACAGTAACGACTTGTTAAGAAATAATGGGTGTTATTCACATGATTTTAATTAATTAAAAGTCATGTGCACAACTATCTCATGCTATCATTATTATCTTACACATGCACACACTATACTGAATGTTTGCCATGAAACTTTATCAAATTTACTCAATAATATATCTGGTAATTAAGTGTAATTATTCACTTAATCTCTCAATTATTTTAACGAACTTGTTTTCAGTTTATTCACTTGCTTTATATACCGTTATCATGTCCCTTTACCTTCGAGCACTCGAGGCAAGACGAACATTCGTTACACCCTTCTTTCTTGACTTGGACCACCTCTCCGTTGGGAATACTCCTAACCGGACTAGGGACTCCTTGTCAAAGCCTCCGTAAGTCTCCTTGGCTTTTGACGGACGTTCATTGCCGACGAACGAGTTGTGCCATTAAACCCTTTAAACCTCTAGGGATCGGCATGATCCAACGACCTCAGTGTATTCTTTCTTACCTTGGGATCACACCAGACCGCTGACATGTGTTCATAGCACGGCTAGTGGGCGGATGTGAATTCTACCGGACTGCCAGCACACAACTGTGCTGTACAACTGTGTCTATCGTCTATTTATCGTTGTTTTACGATTACGTCCCTGTTCTCATCTACTATCTCTATACTCTCATCTGTTCACATTCTCTCTACTCTCTAGTCTATTCGTCTATTACTCTCATCTATTTTAGTACTCTATTGGCCATACAATTGATTGTCTAAGATAACAAACATAACCAATGCCAGGCAATAGGGCCCGATCTGGTTCTGGGTGGAGCACCCGAAGAGTGCCATTTTTTCATGGGAGTTACAATGATCAGGGTGTGTGGCATATACTCAGCGCCATTTATACTATCAAGATTTAATGTATGACAATCAATCACATTACTATATACTCTGGGTTGATAAAATGATCGATCAATCGTTACATGCTATCGCGACTAGTGCACTTTTGTGCAATCGTTACACACTATCTCGTTATATGGCTAATCTTTTATCATACTAGTTTTGCAATATTCTTTTGAATGTATTATCGCTCTCTTGCTATCGTGTGACATTACTCTCTTGTCTATACTTGATCGTTCTCTCTAGTTATCTTGCTTTACAAGACATTAATCACTTAAAGCATACCTGTCTTTATGAGATATTAAGTCCTACTGAGCGTTATTGCTCACCTTGCGCTATTTGTTATATGTGTTTCAGGTAAGTCAGATGATGACCTTACACACACTAACGGGAATGGACTGTAGTGATGAGCGACCTGGAGTCATAGCGACGGAATGACCTTAGTATCATAGAGTCTAGTTAGTTATTTGCTTAGTTATTCTTTCCAATGTAATGATATTATTGAGCCCTATGTTTTGGCTCAGAATTAGTAGTTGTAATAGTTTAGGTGATTTATTAATAAAAGGAAGTATTTATTTGAATTATTGTTCATTAGTTTCTCTGATTATTGCGATTGTACGTGTAATTTATGTTACCATATACTTTGCTCACGTCTCCTCGATTTATTCCGCTGCTAAATTGGTGGGGCGTGACAAAAACTATGCCACCTTCAAGCATGACATTCTTTCAATTTCATACATTATTCTAAGATAATAGTTCAACGGTTTGGAGCACTATTTTTTTCTTCTGAAAATTTAGTTGGCTATCAAATGAACTTTTTTTTTTGTGAATGAAAGATATGTAGATGGCTACAGTAGCCATCTACATATATATTTTTGTGGACTACTACAGTAACTGTCTACATATATTTTCTTTGTAGACAGCTATTATAGTCGACCATATATATATTTTTGTAGACTGCTACTATAGCCGTCTACAAATCCCATTTTTTTATAGACGGTTTCATAATTTTTGTAGATGACTTATGTGAGGATCTTCTACGACCCGAGATCAAAGAAACGCAGCGGAAAATGAGATTTAAATTTTGATCTCGATCCATTTGGTAGACACAGATCTGACTATCGGATAGTCAAAATCACCTTGCGCGGAATCGGATCCGCGTTCGTACGACTGCGAGGAGGTGGCGCTACAAGCCGTTCAACTGTCCGGCCTCCAGCGGTGTCCACGCGATCTTCCTCGCGACGATCCACGCCCGCTCCCTCGTGCCCGTCCACGCTCGCTCCCTCGGGTTCCGCAACGCTCGAAGACTGAGCTTGGATCCGCGCCGATCTCCGCGACATGTGACGCAAGAGAGAGGGAGAGAGAGAGAGAGAGAGGGGGGCGGCCCTGGGGAAACCCTGATGCTTGGCCAGGGTTCTCCCATCACGTCATTATATAAAGATTGTGGTTTTTCATAAAAACCCCTGATCTTTATATAATTAGACCGTCGCATGAAAACCTTATGCGTGTGACCCTCTAGGCCCAAGTACCAATCCAGTTAATGGCCCAATAAATTAGTAACTCTTACTAACTTAATTAATTAGTTAATATCTCATATTATCTAATTAATAATCTGAGTCAACTTTATCTAGTCGACTAAGCTGGGCCTCCGAACACGTTGGGTGCCAAGCAACACCACATGAACCTGGAAGGTATTGGGGTTCTGCAACCCTCACAAGGAACCTTTCCGTCATCAGTTACCGTGTAGATATAATCTCTCATTTGCACAATACTCTTGAACAACTTAGGATATGGTATACTGTCAAATCCTAACTTGTTGTTCCACTGGGACTCGATGCTTTAGATTAATATCAAAAACTCCCTTTTTGATATTTTGTCTGCCCTGGCCAGGGACTCCATTGCATCGTTCCCTTGAGTATTCTCCCTCTATGTACCGAGGGCAAATGATCCCTTATTGACCACTCAATCCCCTTCGAAGGTCTTCCGCTATGTCCGAACATTGACTGTTTGGAATCTCTTGAATAGAGATTCGTAGGTCAAGCTCAAAACACAGAAGTCCACCAACAAGGTGTCTTTGGTGTCTCAGGTCTAAAGATCATCTACACTACTGTGACAATTGAATCTTTCTGGTTGACAGTTAGGTACAATTCCATCCAGTGATTCTATCGGATCAGTTCAGTGAACCCTTTCTCTAAAGAGCACCTATTGTTTCTCCTTAGTGTCTCCACACACATGACTATGAGATCAGTCATCCTCATCATATGAGCAGGAGTAAACAATACTATTCTATCCGGATATCTGATGTCCTTCTCAGGTATCCACCGAATAGGAACATTTAGAATATGTGTTTATTAAGTGAGTAGTCTCATTAGTATGATCACACATCATAGTCTACCCACTATTGCACATGTTCATGGACTTTATTATAATACCAACATAGTAAAATAATAAATAAAAGCCATTTTATTAATAACTGAACAAAAGATACAATATGAGATTGGCTTGTTGTCCACCTAAGACTAACAATCTCCCACTTGGACTAAAGCCAATCACCTTTATGCATTAAGCCCATAGCTGTCAGGTGACGCTCAAACACAATTTGAGCTAAAGGCTTTGTTAGTGGATCTGCTACATTGTCAGCTGATGGAACCTTTTCCACCACTACATCTCCTCTGGCAATTATCTCTCTAATCAGATGAAAGCGCCTCAGAATGTGCTTAGACTTCTGATGAGACCGCGGCTCTTTCGCTTGTGCAATAGCTCCATTGTTGTCACACAACAGTGGGATAGGATCTGAAATAGAAGGAACGACGCCAAGATCGGTGATGAACTTCTTCAACCACACTGCTTCCTTGGCGGCTTCAGCTGCAGCAATATACTCAGCTTCGGTCGTCGAATCTGCAGTTGTTTCCTGCTTGGAACTTTTCCAGCAAACTGCACCTCCGTTTAGAGTAAAAATAAATCCAGATGTAGACTTGCTATCATCTGGATCTGACTGAAAACTCGAGTCAGTAAAGCCCCGGAGTTTCAGTTCACCTCCTCCATAAACCAGAAATGTATCCTTAGTCCTTCTCAAGTATCTTAGGATACACTTCACAGCCATCCAGTGCTCTTGACCTGGATTAGCCTGAAATCTGCTCGAAACACTTTGAGCATAGGCTACATCAGGTCTTGTACATAGCATGGCATACATGATAGATCCTATGGCAGAAGCATAAGGAACTCTATCCATGATTGCCTTCTCTTCAGGAGTCTTTGGAGACTGTTCTTTAGAGAGATGAATTCCATGTCTCACTGGTATGAGTCCTCTTTTGGAATTCTCCATGCCAAACCTTTTGACAATGGTATCTATGTACATAGATTGGGTTAAACCAAGCATCCTCTTTGATCTATCCCTATAGATCCGTATTCCCAATACGTAGGATGCTTCTCCCAAATCTTTCATGGAGAAATTCTTTGACAGCCAAATCTTTACAGAAGACAACATTGCCACATCATTCCCAATGAGTAGAATGTCATCTACGTAAAGAAGTAGAAAGGTGACAGCACTCCCACTTGTTTTCTTGTACACACATGGTTCATCCTCATTCTTAATGAAGTCATAAGATTTAATGGCCTCATCAAATCTTATGTTCCAACTCCTGGAGGCTTGTTTTAGTCCATATATGGACCTCTGTAGCTTGCACACTTTGTCTGGAAATTCCTTAGATGTGTAACCCTCTGGTTGTATCATATACACCTCTTCCTCAAGATTCCCATTGAGGAAGGCGGTTTTCACATCCATTTGCCAGATTTCATAATCATAGTGTGCCGCTATGGCAAGGAGAACTCTAATTGATTTTACCATGGCAACTGGGGAAAAAGTTTCGTCATAGTCAACTCCTTGTCTTTGACGATAACCTTTTGCCACTAGTCTTGCCTTGTATGTATCAATTTGTCCATCAGCACCGATCTTTTTCTTAAAGATCCATTTGCACCCTATGGGTACAATACCCTCAGGTACATCAACTAAGTTCCAAACTTTGTTAGTGTACATGGACTGTATCTCAGAGTTCATAGCCTCCTGCCATTTCCCAGCTTCTGGGCTTTCAATGGCCTCCAGGTAAGTCATAGGATCATCATCCTCATGGTAGGGTGCTTTCGAGTCACCTCCATCAATATGTCCCACATATCGTGCTGGTAACTTTGTTACTCTACCTGACTTGCGTGGTTCATTGGTGTGTGTAACAATAGGATCACGAACCAACACCTCACTCTCAGAGGCAGTGTTGACTTGTGGATCTGGAACCTCTTCCAGTATTACTTTACTCCCACTATCTTCTTGGAGAAGATATTCCTCCTCCAGAAAGATAGCTCTCCTGGCAACAATCACCTTTTGTTCCTCAGGACAGTAAAAGTAATATCCAAATGTCTCCTTTGGATATCCAACAAATCTACACTTACGTGTCCTAGATTCTAGTTTGTCTGGATCGTGCCTCTTTACATGGGCTGGACAACCCCAGACTTTAACATGTTTAAAATCTGGTTTTCTGCCCTTCCATATCTCATATGGTGTAGAGGACACAGACTTACTAGGCAACTTGTTCAACAAGTAAGCAGCTGTCTCAAGTGCATATCCCCATAGAGACACTGGTAATTCTGAAAAGCTCATCATTGATCGTACCATGTCCAACAAAGTGCGATTTCTCCTTTCCGACACCCCATTCATCTGTGGTGTATAAGGAGGGGTAAGCTGAGATAGGATACCATTATCCTTCATGAACTGTGTGAATTCTGTACTTAAGTATTCTCCTCCTCGATCTGATCGAAGAGTCTTAATACTCTTTCCAGTTTGCTTCTCCACTTCATTTTTAAATTCTTTGAACTTCTCAAAAGCTTCTGATTTGTACTTCATTAAGTACACATATCCGAATCTAGAGAAGTCATCAATGAATGTAATGAAGTATGAGAAGCCACCCTTGGCCTGGGTAGACATAGGGCCGCATACATCTGAATGTATAAGCCCTAATAACTCTTTGGCACGTTCTCCATGTCCAGTAAATGGAGATTTAGCCATTTTACCCATAAGACAAGACTCACAAGTTGCAAATGATTCATAATCAAATGGGCTTAAATACCCATTATTATGCAACTTTTGAAGTCTAGCTTCGCCTATATGTCCAAGCCTACAATGCCACAAGTAGGATTGATTCACACTATTCTTGCTCTTCTTAAGAGCCACATCAAGATGGAGATCATGATAAGAAACATCCAAAAGATATAAACCATTGACTATATTCGCAGTAGCAATCAAATTATTACTGAGATAAAGAGAACAACATTTGTTCTTTATTGTCAACGTATATCCTACTCTGTCTAAACATGAAACAGAAATGATGTTCTTTATTATGCTAGGAACATAATAACAATTTTCTAAAATTAGAACATCTCCAGATGGGAGCTTAAGGTTCACTGTCCCCACAGAGCTTGCCGCAACCTTTGCGCCATTTCCTAGCCTTAGCTCCACCTCTTTCTTGGTCAGCTTCTTTCTACTTGTCAGTACCTGCACATCATTGCATATATGAGAAGCACATCCAGTATCTAATACCCATGATGTAGAATCTCTAACTGACAAGTGTAACTCTATCATATAGATACCTGAAGCATCACCTTGCTTCACAGTGCCTTGAGCTTTGTCCTTGAGGTATTGCTTGCAATTCCTCTTCCAGTGACCTTTCTGGTGACAATAGAAGCACTCGCCCTTTTCATCTCCTGTGTCCTTCTTTTTCTTCTGGGCTGGGTTTGTTTTAACATGCTTCTTTTGATTTCCTTTCTTAAAGGATTGAACTGCCCTCCTCTTTCTGTTGGTCTTACCAACTAAAAGGACTTGAGGTTTTCCTTTGAAGGTTTCCCTCAGCAGTCTTAAGCATGTTAAGCAACTCAGCCAGCCACACCCAGTAGCGGATAGTCATTTTCAGAGCTCGAGATGGAAAAGAACTCTGAAGTTAAGCGTGCTCAGTTGGGAGTAGTCCCAGGAGGTGACCTTCTTGGGAAGTCTACCAATTGGCACGGTTGTTGGGCCAGTTTGCTGGTAGGTCGTCACAAATGGTATCAGAGACTTACCCAGCAGAAGTGCATGAACTAAGTGCCACACGGGCAAAGTGCTACGCTATGGGAGCCACCTCTTGAAGCCATAATGCGCAAAGTGCTACATAGTGGGAGCCACCTCTTGAACCTGTGGGGGACAACAACCGGACTAGTCATTTTCAGAGCTCGAGATGGAAAAGAACTCTGAGTTAAGCGTGCTCAGTTGGGAGTAGTCCCAGGATGTGTGACCTTCTTGGGAAGTCTACCAATTGGCACGGTTGTTGGGACAGTTTGCTGGTTAGGTCGTCACATGAATCTTGTTCATGTTAAAGTTAACAATGAACTGAGAGTATGAGTCTGGAAGTGATTGCAGGATGAGGTCTGTGCTCATTTCCTTGGGGAGTTCAATGCCAAGGACCACTAACCTCTCAATCCACTCTATCATCTTCAATACATGAGTCTGTACTGAAGATCCCTCAGCCATCCTTGCTCTGAACAGACTTTTAGATATCTCATATCTTTCAGTCCTGCTCTGCTCAGCAAAAAGCTCCTTCAAATGGAGCAAGATGGCTTTGGCATCCATGTCTTCATGCTGCCTCTGCAACTCATTGCTCATTGAGGCAAGCATGAAACATTGTGCCATGGTGGAATCCTGCTTCCACTTCTCATACTCAAGCACCTCTCCTTCAGGGGCATATGATGCCGGCTCAGCAGGGGCCTCACTTTCCAGGACATAGGCGATTTGCTCAGACCTGAGGACAATCTTCAGGTTTCTAAGCCAATCGGTGTAGTTTGGGCCTGTCAAACGGTTGGCATCCAATATGCCACGTAACGGATTCCCTGACGACATTTTAGCCTACAGGAGATAAAAGAAATATAATTAGCAGATGTTCAGTTATTATTTAAAACAAGATATGGTCTTTAATCTAGTTTAAAAACTCCCACTAATTTTCGACGAACTGCATATCCCTCAAATATGCAGGACGGGAGATGCCGACAATCTCCTAGTGGGGATCAGAATCTCAATGACTCATACCATGGCCATTTTTCGCTGACAAAAAAAAAACCATGACCTTGTGTACAACACAACAAGTCATGATATGACCAAAGAGCACCCATCTCATGGGACTTGCAACCCTTTGCAATATCTGATCATTATTCGGTCTCTGCATCTTTAATGGCCTTGTGGATAGCACAACAAGCCATAAAGTGCAGTCTAAGCTTTACCATCGTTACTTAACACAGATAGATTAGAATGTAGCCCTTGTGGATAGCACAACAGAGCTACACCATGCCTCTACCTCGTTTACATGCATCCATATGCAATAGTTTAAGACTTATTTCATAATTAAGTGGGCCTTGTGGATAACACAACAAACCACCCAAAATGTAAATTAAGTCATAAAACCATAACGATGGAGGACCACGCAACTATATTAGAATATATGCGCTACGGCTTAGAATTTTAATAGAGGAATTTGAAATATTTTATCTTGGTCTCATCCTAGATGGTAGCATATATGAATATTCCATAATATTGCATAATACTATAATCTAGGACATTATAAAATAAATTTGCATCCCATACAAATTAAAGTGGTCATGGATGTTGCACAAGTTTAACTAGAGCCAAACAGTCAACAACCGCTACACTACCAATATAACACTTATATTGGTAAACTTGCAAACATGAAAGCATTAGTGAACTACTTCCAACGCATCTCTGTTGCAGTAACGGATCATCCTCGCCATCAAGCGTCCCTCACGAACAAAATTACATCAAATAAAATTGCATGTACATTTGTATAAAGAGAAGCCTTATGGCGAATACATCATGGGAGGGAGATAGAATTACATTGGAATGTGAGAGAGAGAGAGGAGGTTCGCAGACCCCAAATTAACCATTAATTTATCAATCCCACAATCACAAATAATTCATAACATTCATTCACATCATCACATGATACGAAAGTGCAAATATCCATGACCTTAAAAACTTTTAATCATTCCACACATGGAAGAGCACATCACATGGCTAAATAAAAGTTTTAAATATATATATTTTGGTTTCAGAAAACTAGGTCCAACCAAAAAGGGGAATTATTCGAACATTTCAAAAAATTAACCTTTTAGCATGCTTTAATATTCATTACAAAACTTGTAACAACAAAAGCATGAACATACAATCTAAAATCATTTAATGAAGGGTTATTCCATGCATAATAATTTCTGAAATAAATAATTTAACAATTAAAACATTTATTTCAAAATTAAAGAATCCCAAATTTATTTTAAAAAAAATTGGGACCCTACTGGCTGGTCAAGCGCGCCTGAGCCCCTGGCTCAACCAGCAGGCACACGGCCTGCGAAGGGCCGGGCGGACCCGGTCCGCCTGGCGCCCTGGTCTGGCCCGCGCTTGGCCTACGCGTGGCCCGCGCATGGGGTGTCGCCCCGTCGCTGCGCCCGCCCGCCCTAGGGGCGGCGGCGCGCAGCGCTGGCCCTCCCGGGCCAGCCTGTGTGCCTGCCGCGCAGTGGCGACCCCCCCCCCCCCCCCCCACCCCCTTTTCCATGTTTGCCAGCCATCAAATGGCACGGAAACAAGTCCGAAAATTTTGAAAAATTGGGTGGGTTTCTGGCGATCTAACCATGGCCGGTTTTGCATGGAATAAAACCCCCAAAAAATTGATTTAGATTCCAAAACGGATGTAGATCGCAGTGGAACCTGGCTCTGATACCACTGTGAGGATCTTCTACGACCCGAGATCAAAGAAACGCAACGGAAAATGAGATTTAAATTTTGATCTCGATCCGTTTTGGTAGACACAGATCTGACTATCGGATAGTCAAAATCACCTTGCGCGGAATCGGATCCGCGTTCGTACGACTGCGAGGAGGTGGCGCTACAAGCCGTTCAACTGTCCGGACTCCACGGTGTCCACGCGATCTTCCTCGCGACGATCCACGCCCACTCCCTCGTGCCCGTCCACGCTCGCTCCCTCGGGTTCCGCAACGCTCGAAGACTGAGCTTGGATCCGCGCGATCTCTGCTACATGTGAGAGAGAGAGGGAGAGAGAGAGAGAGAGAGAGAGAGAGAGAGAGAGAGAGAGGGGGGGCTGCCCTGGGGAAACCTGATGCTTGGCCAGGGTTCTCCCATCACGTCATTATATAAAGATTGTGGTTTTTCATAAAAACCCCTGATCTTTATATAATTAGACCGTCGCATGAAAACCTTATGCATGTGACCCTCTAGGCCCAAGTACCAATCCAGTTAATAGCCCAATAAATTAGTAACTCTTACTAACTTAATTAATTAGTTAATATCTCATATTATCTAATTAATAATCTGAGTCAACTTTATCTAGTTGACTAAGCTGGGCCTCCGAACACGTTGGGTGCCAAGCAACACCACATGAACCTGGAAGGTATTGGGGTTCTGCAACCCTCACAAGGAACCTTTCCGTCATCAGTTACCGTGTAGATATAATCTCTCATTTGCACAATACTCTTGAACAACTTAGGATATGGTATACTGTCAAATCCTAACTTGTTGTTCCACTGGGACTCGATGCTTTAGATTAATATCAAAAACTCCATTTTTGATATTTTGTTGCCCTGGCCAGGGACTCCATTGCATCGTTCCCTTGAGTATTCTCCCTCTATGTACCGAGGGCAAATGATCCCTTATTGACCACTCAATCCCCTTCGAAGGTCTTCCGCTATGTCCGAACATTGACTGTTTGGAATCTCTTGAATAGAGATTCGTAGGTCAAGCTCAAAACACAGAAGTCCACCAACAAGGTGTCTTTGGTGTCTCAGGTCTAAAGATCATCTACACTACTGTGACAATTGAATCTTTCTGGTTGACAGTTAGGTACAATTCCATCTAGTGATTCTATCGGATCAGTTCAGTGAACCCTTTCTCTAAAGAGCATCTATTGTTTCTCCTTAGTGTCTCCACACACATGACTATGAGATCAGTCATCCTCATCATATGAGCAGGAGTAAACAATACTATTCTATCCGGATATCTGATGTCCTTCTCAGGTATCCACCGAATAGGAACATTTAGAATATGTGTTTATTAAGTGAGTAGTCTCATTAGTATGATCACACATCATAGTCTACCCACTATTGCACATGTTCATGGACTTTATTATAATACCAACATAGTAAAATAATAAATAAAAGCCATTTTATTAATAACTGAACAAAAGATACAATATGAGATTGGCTTGTTGTCCACCTAAGACTAACAACTTACACCCTTCTACATATCCTACTATTTTAATAGTCGATCTCCTATGCCTATGGCCGCACCAAATTCTTTTTGGGAGAACAATATTAAAAGGATGACTTTACAACATGTCTGAAACCTCCAAACACTGTCACACACAATCCTAAATGGAAAATATCTAAGATATATACAGAATTCAAAACAAGAAAATTGTCTTGAATAGAACTCAATCGGAGTCGATCAAGCGATTTGATTGAGTCGATCGACCGAATTTTACAAGGCTACTCTTTTTATAATCGATTTAGAATTTGTCGATAGATCGATCAGATTTCATAGGATTGACATCTTTCGAAAATAATCCAGAGTCAGTCCAACAATTCGTCCTTGCCGATCGATCGATGTTTACCAATCTTGCCAACCCCCGACTCTAAAACAGTCGAGGACAATAGGATGGGCATCTCACGGTGAAAACACAATGCATGGCTGTTTTTATGCGCATCCCTCAAGACTGGTCTTCAAGTACACCAACTGTATATGGTGATCGAAGGGTTCCGGTGTTCGACCCTATTGCCAGATTTATTTTGTAATAAGATCAGGGAGAATTGTAGAAAAATAATTTTATTGGTTAAAGAGGAGAGAGGTTTTTTTTAAGGCCCTCTCATTAAATAGAATTACTTTTTTACGGTCCACTTTAATCTTGTCATAAAATGGATGTTCTAATAAATATTTCTCCATATAATAATCCCCGTCTTCTCAGCGAGTTTTAGTGCGACCACGCATGCACACGATTGTGCATTAATCTTTGCACAGCTGTCGCCAAGAACTAAAAGTGGGTCTTTTATGCACCTGGTGTTATTGTATGCTTCTTGCATTCTTAACTTTTCTAACATTATAATATAAATGTGAGATAAAAACTCTAATGAAGACAGTGTCTTGTCTGGACGAATGAGATCAGACGTCAGATATGTACACCGGATAGAGAGATCAGAGAGAGAGAGAAAGAGAGAGAGAGAGAGAGAGACGATAATGAACACAAGGCTCTCCACATCTGTACCAAACCGCTTTCACTTGGGCGAACAAATCAATCGTCTTTCGCAGTGTTATTTCTTCCTCTGGCGTCTTATGCAAAAGCGGTCGACGCTGCAGGGCCATTCAACTTATTAGACCAATTCTGGGCGCCTTTCACGGCTTCTTGGCCCTGGGGATTGGACGCCGGATGGGTTGCCTCTCCCTGCTTCTCCGGTTTTTCGTCGCTGGCAGGTTTGAACTTGGCCTGCTCCGACAAAGTATCCACAACGTCGGCGACACATTCCATCCTTGCCGAGATTTCTATCAGAAGTGAGGCAACAGTGGCGAGAGGCAGGGCCTCCAGGATTACAACCACGCTCGGTTTTGGGGAGATGGGCTGCACTTTCTCCTTGCCGGCCTCTTCAACGGGCGTAGCCGCCGGTGGCGACGCTTGAGAAGTAAAGGATGCAACAGGCTGGTAGGGAAGTGACCTCAAAGCACTTTGGAGGTCCTCCACTGCACTGTTCATCTCTCCTAGAAAGAAATCCATTCTTCCAGACTTGGTCATCGTCTTCACAGAGTTGGCTAGCTCTCTGAGAACACGGCAAACCTGGGAGCTCACTTCCTCGCAAGGACCGCTGAGGTGCTCCTTCATGAAATCCGGCGCCTGCACACATTTGTTGATAGATCTTTAATACCAGATTATTATAAGGTTCCGTTTCAGATTTCAGAAATCTGGAGAATACGAACACACTCTCACCAATCTCTTTATTTTACGCAAAGATGTGACAGATGGGTTGTTTTAATTTACATACCCGACCATGAAGTGCTTGTGAGTTGAGGGTGCCATGAAGTGCTTCCACGCAGTAAGCGCAGCGGCGTAGTGAAGCTCCAATGGCGAGGTACTGCTTCCATGGGTGACGGAAGCCGAAGCCACCGTGAGCAGGTTCCCATCTCGCAAGATTGAACTGCATATGATGTCATGCATTCGCAAATTAGGACCCAGTTTCGATTTAATGAAAGTTAGCCTTCATGCATGGTGAATTAATATATTATTTATATGAAGAGGATATTCCATAGTTGCAAGTTAAGGGCTAGTTGCGTACGAGTGATTCTTCGGAGGCCTTCGAGTTGAGGACGCATTTGTAGTCTTGTGATCTCTGACTGGGCTTTCCATTGCTCCCACCACTGCCGTCTTCCTTAAAGTAGTCAGCTACGTTCCCTGCCATTCAGATGGAGAATGGTATCAAATACTAGAAGGGAAAAGATATTAAGTCTAAACAAATCCTCTGTGGATTCTTCGTCAAGGGTGCCTCACCCTACAATTAATTATTTAAATTTAGAGGTGGTCTCCTCAATCCTCATCATGGAATGTTTGCGCGTACACACACGTTTAACTATCTACTCTATGGATATAGTTAAAAATTTTAACTTTTGCATAATGTACGATCGGTACCTTCAATGGAGCTGGCAAGCTTTTCCATGTGACGGATGATGATGAGGTGGAGGTCCTGGCCGGCCCAGACGGGGCGTATGAGAATGCTGATTACCAGGCAAATGGAGCATCCGATGGCGATGGTGCTCATACGCTGCTGTGCCAGGTTGATCAACTTGTCGACCCGGTAGCTGGAGACGGAGACGAGGCTGTAGGTAAGGATGAATATGGTGACGCCGTAGTCGAACAACGCCCTCACCTGAGGAATGAAACGGGAGAATGTTGCGGCAGACGCTGAGAGCATGCGGGCGGACACCCGAGTGTTAGATAGAGAAACCAATCACAGAGATCGAAAAAGGATCCACGTTCAGGAGAGATCTCCTCACCTAGGAGGAACAGTGAGGCGTCCAGAATTATGGGCTCCCCCTTCTCTCCTGCTATATCTGCAAGGGCGTGAATGCCGAGACCAAGTGCCCCTCCGAGCAGGGTCGCCATCACTCTGTTGAAGCCCTTGTACAGAGTCCCACCTGATTTATCAAAAAGCATGTAAGATCTCGTGCTGAAGGGCACATACTTTGCTAGCTGCATGGCTCTTGTACTAAATATATACAACCACAGTCTGCATGCATATATACACATAAACGTCCTAACATGCCTTTGATTCTTCCTACGTTCGTTCATGCATGCATGCATGTATGTAGGTTTGAAGGCAATAGTTGAGAGGTCCTTGGATGAAATGGGATGTAATCGATGTATATTGATTTGCTTACCAACAGTGAACTCAAAGATCACAACGACCGTCATCACTGCCCACATGGAAGATCCCCCCACTCCATCATACAGTGGCCTGGTGTAGTAGAAGAGTGAGACGAGAGCGAGCGCCAAGCCCACCTTGAAACAGTGCACCACCTTCCGCGGGTCATCCATACCCATCTTCCACGCCTTCTTGAAGAAGCCGGACACCTTCAACCAGAGGGCATGAATAGCGTTGAGGAGTGCCGACGACAGTCGCCGGACCAACCCTGACTCCGCCTCGAATCTCACGGACGACCCATCGGGCACCGTCACTCTCCATTCCAAATCCATCATCGGCTGCTTCCCGTTTGCCATCTCAGCACAGTGGTCGTATATGCTACAATGGAACGCTAGGTATGATCTTGTACGTGGAGGGTAGGTGGCTCTTTAAATACCGCTGCTCAAACTGGGATGTCTTGGGACACAGGACTAGGCATTGGATGGAGATGTGAGACACACTGAAGCTCTGCAGCACCGAACACTGGGTGAGTGAAAGAGATTTCTTCTTGTCTTGTTATGTCGAGGAGAATGTGGGGAGCTTATATAAGGGCAGTGGCCACTTGGATTGCTTATCATATTAGGTAGTGGTAGAGAAATGTGAGATAAGAGTGACCAAAATCTCACCCTGAGAGGCTGTACAAAGGGAGTGCCATTGGGGGGATGACTTTGTCTAAAGCAGATATCCTTGGGCTGGTTTAGGGCCATGGATGGATAAAGATTTTGCTGAGGGTCATAATGACCTAACAGCCACCACTGCTCTACAAGGTCGGCCACAGCCTTTTCCTCCACACAAATGGAATGCAAACCCACTTGTGGAATTGAATAATGTACAGCCCTAAACAGCTAGTTTTGTGGCTCGTTAGGAGATAGCATAAAATAACGCTGCTCAATGTAAATAGACCTGGAATCTAATACTAATCCCTTCTCTGACATCTGCCACCACTCATCCCCCACCATGCCTTCGTAATAGCTCATTTGTACGGAGAAGAGAAAAATCTTTAGGTAAGGCCACCATGTAAAACACTATATTACCCATTTTGGCATATATATATATATATATATATATATACATCAACCAGGAGAATATGGAATTTTCCTTATCCCATTGGAGGTCGCATGTTTGTTAATTAATCGTGCCAATTAACCAGGCCGATGTGTAATGCCCTCTAGAGAGTCCTATTAACGATACTCAGAGACCATGCATGGGAGAGTCTTCTACGTACGTTGCCAATGAGCTCGGCTTCACATGCTTTTCTTAATCGTGGTTTCCAGGAGGCAGTATTTTAATTTGGCCTTTTACATGATTCCATTAGGAAATGTTAATTACGCAGATTGACGTCCCATTCCCATTTATCTAAATGGAAATATTTTGATTTGTCTCTTTCTTTTCTTAAGTAGGCGCATACCTGAAGTTTCAGTCACTTTCCAGAGTGAGAAGTTAATTACTTACTCTTTTTGAAGAGAAAATCCGCACTGGGATGCTTGGGATGTACTTCATGTTCTTAAAAAACTGGAAAGAATTTCCACTGGCCATAGTGGCAGAGGAATACAGAACACAGTTCCAAAATTCCCAAAGCTATAGTTCCTGATTCTGATTTCTAACACACCGTACGTCTATTTTATGTGAAGATGCCCTTGACTTGATATAGATTTCTTCTTTTATCTTAAAATTAATGTCAAATTGTTCCTGCTTCTGATTTCTAACAACCGCCTATTTTATGTGAAGATGCCCTTGACTTGATAGAGATTTCATATTTTATCTTAAAATTAATGTTTGAATATGATTTCAACAGAATATATAGGGAAGGCCGTCGTAAGATTTTTGATAAAAAATGTTAAGTGAGTGGAGAATGATATAGCTCCAACGCAAAGCCCATTTGTGATGGATCTAGCTAGAAGGATGTCTTTGGAACCGAAAAAGCATATTTATCAAAATCTTCGTCCAGCGTTAAATTCCCAGCTAGTCAAAGTCGAAAGTTAAAAGCATCATTATTGCAATATATGCACATAACAGCATCTCCACCAATTGCATAATTAAGGACTATATATATATATATATGTATTAAAGTAATGAAGGCTTCAATCGGATGGGTGAACGACTTTCATATAATGGCATAATATATAATTGTATCGAAGAAATGCATGCACTACATATTTCTTTTTCTCAAATAGTAAAATAACGTACGATTGTGGATTTGTATTCCGGGCTGTCAATAATATAGAGCAGCAAAGTGGCCTGTACGGGAATGATGGTCAAATTAAATCCCTTTCCCTAATTTTTAAGTTTTATGTTGTTACTTAAATATGCAGATCAAATGTTAAATACTTGGGCACAAAACTTGAAACCGACATTCGATAAATTGAGATAGAGCTACTCCGAGACAAGCCAAAAATTTGCGATCAGTTTCTGCTACGCAAGTTATACACTCAGTATTGCGGTACCATGTATCAGAGCTCCATTCAATCGGGTCAATTCAACACATGCGCCGGGAAAAAAAAAAAATGTTAGTTTATAATAAGGTATTTTCACATGGAGATCTATATAATTATCATTTTCATATCTTATTTTGAATATTATCACTTTTTATATAGACGAATCGCAGCTGTACGTGTTGGACATGTACATCATTTTTACATCTTAAATGTGCAGCAAATTTATTTCAAACGCTCCTCCAACTGCACGCTTGTTGCATTGCAAGTATTATTTGAACTGCATAAATAACTTCGAGGCCCAAATATTTGTTCCAGAGAAGGCTGCATTCACTCAATGACGTTGGTCATTGGGCTACAACAAAAAAAAAAACCACGGCTTAGTAATGAAGACGACAGACAGCTTCCTCCTGTGTTTATGCTTTGAGGAGGACGTCATGAAGACGATCAACCCTGCTTTTGCCACACACAACTTAGACAACACCTTCTCTACATTTTCTTACGTTGCTTACACGCATAAACAGCCTCCATACGGTGGGTGAGAAGCAAATACAGACAACATGTACAAATGCGTAGTCCACCAGCGGTGGCCGGTCAGAAATTAAAAGCCAGGGAAGAGATGAAGAGAGTTTTGGCAGTGCAATCTCACGTGTGGTGCCCTCATGCATGCTCGCCTCACGACACTTGTACATTTCCATTCCCCACCACCTTCACCTTTCTCTTCTCTCCTCAGCTAGTGAAACTTTGGTGGGAGGTGAACCATCTGCCCGACCTAACGTGACCTAAAAACCAAATCTTTTCACGTCACCACCCATTATAACCGTTGGGGCCGGGAGAGGGGACAGCTCATTGATAAGATATATATTCTTCTTTTTTTCAATGTTTTTGCGTGTTAACAATAAAGTTCCACACGTACGACCTCCTCTTATACCGTGGGACTGCATGCCCAACAGGCCCAGGGGCCAGGGATCAACAGACGTGAATTCTCTGTCGATCGGTGCACCTGAAATGTATGTGTCAAAAATTTAGGTCTGCTAGCTTCTTATTCTAGGTTCGCATACTAGCTAGCTAGTTGGCATTGTGGACCAAAGCATGCGTATGGATTGTTTGACCGTATAATGCCTTCAAACTTTTACGATGTATACAAGACTTGTGTTTACTCTCAGGTTTTAGGTTTCCCTTCCGCCCGGCCGTATGCAGGTAGCTTTATCTAATTCCGCCAGTATGCAAGCAGCTCGCCTTTATACCGTGACGACATTAATGGTAAACATTACTACTATATTGCTACTGCATGCGGGAGCGGAATCTTCCATGGCCCATTCAATTCTCACAACTTCCGCAGTGCTATAATTCCATTACTGCATGGGCAAGGCGAGCGGTGTAACCACCCCATCCGGAACTCTGGCTCCCACCAAGAATCCGCCCGTTGGCACCGCCGTCTACAGGTCCAAATATTAGAAAGGGTTAACAGACCAGTCTAACAAGATATGTAACAGAAATAGATGAACGACAACAAGCCCTAAAATGTACTAGCAAGTGAAATAAAAACGTCCAACACAAAGTACGAATCTAGTACAGTCACAAAGTAACAAAATATAAGTGCAGAAAGAAAGTGAATAATAGATCTCTTAGGGGCATACTCCGAGGGTGACGAAACAAGTACGAAAGAAACGCTGCTCACGGAAGACGTTGTCTACTACGGCTCCATCTCCTCAGCCTACCGCTGAGGGTACTGCTGTGAAGTCTCATATGTAAAGAAGGAAATGAGCTTCACGAAGAAGCCCAGTAGGGACTACCAATCTCCCACTGGTTCTAACAAGAAGAATAGATATATGTTTATAACTGAAATTAAGCAAGTAAATCTATTCTACGAACAGAGTAAGTGCGGAAGCAGAAAGCAACTATACGACCATCGGTCTAAAACAAATGTCAGGACCGAAAACCTGTGTAAACCAAGGCACTAGGATGAACCCAAGGCTGCAAACACAGACAGTGAACAACTACTTAGACAAAGACACTAGCCACGGAAGGCAACTACCACTAGTCAACCGGTCAGGTGTGCCACGCACCTTACCCTCGACCACCAGTCCATGTCTAACACCTCCCATTGGAGTGAGACGTGGAACCACAAGTACCACACAACTGCGGTAGTCTGGCCGGACTACGGTCCCACACCTCGCCCCTTAAAATGGTACCAAAACTAAGTAGAGTGAGGTAGTGAGAAGGACTAGCTGATATGCGCTGGAAGTACACCAAAACCGCCTCGGCATCATAGACTTAGCTAAGAGAGCTCTGCAAATGAGTCAACATCGTTGTCCCCACCGTTTTCCCCTCAGCTACCAAAGTCCTAAACGCGAGCACGCCCAACGCTTGGAGAACTCCCTCAACTGGCACATGGGGATGGGGGGTCCGGGTAATGGTAACAACCTCTCAACGGACAAGCCCACAAGTGCGTAGCACCGGGCAACGACTAGTGTAGGACCGTGCTAGGAACATCACAGGTGCCAAGAAATAGAGTCGCAGTAGAAAGGAACTACGAACAGATCGCCAGTCACTCTCTGTCTGAGAAGGCCACAGGGTCACCGTCGCATTCTCAAAGGAGGTGACACAAGGACTGTCACCACCAAAAGGCAACACCCAGTCCATCACGACCTAGGTCTGAAGGCGACAGAGAAACTATCGCTATCTAGGTTGCGACAAGGGCATTGTCGCGACCACAGATAAAGATCTGGGTGACCACCCGAGACCTCCCTCACCCCACGGGGAAACCAGGTCAGAAGGCGACGACCACCTTGTCACGATCAGAACGCGGCAAGGTGAACATCGCTACCTGAATAGAAGGAGACGGGGGCATACGTCGCGTTCTGGGTCACGACAAGAACCTTGTCGCGCCCACAGACAGAGGCTTGGGTGCCAACCCGAGACCTCCCAAAATGCCTAACAAATGCAATATCGTTGTGCACAAAGGGAGGGGAGCATGTAGGACGATGTAAACATATGGTATAAGCTCAAACCACCCTCATCCACACCCATGCATGTCAAGGATATGCATCTACACTCCAAAAACCTCACATGCAAGCATGATGGAACAGTCAAACCCAAACCTCCAATTCAAGCACAATAAGCCAAACAAGCAAACCACACTCCTAGCATGCTTCTACTAGCTTGAGAAAGAGGTTAGAAACCCTAGCATGGTAGAACTAGGGGGAAGACAAGAGGTCACTACCTTAAAACAAAGAGCCAACCCGTTGGGGTCTTCTCGTGTGCATGGCCACCTCCTCCTCGCTCCAAGCTCCACACTCACGCCGTCCACGAGCAAGGACCGTCCTCTTACACGCCGGAGAAGGGTCACCACCACGGAGGAGAAGAAGCTACGCCGGAGAAGAAATGCCACCAATTCCACCAAGAGCACCCTCACAAGCTCCCCACGGAGATGCTCACACAGGGAAGGGTCGGGGGAAGGAAGAATGGAGGAAGAAAGGGGAAGAGGAAGATAGATCTAAAGGCCTTGCACATATAGGCCTTGGACCTGAGAACGCAACAGCCAACCCGACGCGTTCACTTACTGAACGTGATGGCTAACCTATCGCAACCTCAAGGTCATGGTCAAACCTAACCAATGGATCCGCCACGTGTCATCCTCTCAGTCCTGACACCATGAACGTGACACCTGACATGTCGTCTTCATTTGTTAGCACTTGACACGTGCCCTAACTATCCCGACAGCAAGACAACAAAACTGCATGCTGCGGTCAGAAGGGTGAATGCGACGACATGCCTGTCGCGTTCCCAACCATAACTGTAGTGTGTGTGCCTGTGTTAGTTGATGGTCCTCCTGGGAGTTCCAGGAGGTGTGTCGTGCGTGCCCTGTGCCTGCTGGGCTTGTCTTGGTTACAAGCCAGCTGTACCGATTGCGTGTTGTGGTTGCCCCCGCCTATTCCCAGTTCGTCCGATGCTTGGCACTCAAGGTCTTGTTCCGTTCAGAGGTCGTTACCGTTACCTGGGACCTCTAGTCCTCGCGCCGGTTGAGGGAGTTCTCCAGGCGGTGGGCATGCTCGAGTTTAGGACTCTAGTAGTTGAGGGGAAAATGGTGGGGACAGTGACATTGAGTCGTTTGCAGAGCTCTCTTAGCAATGTTTGGGACGCCGAGGTAGTTTTGGTGTATGAAAGACGCCATGTACTACGGCCCCGTCTCCTCAGCCCGCCGCGGAGGGGACTGCTGTAAAGTCTCACCTGTAAAGAAGGGAATGAGCGTCACAATGTAGCCCAGTAGGGACTACCAATCTCCCACTGGTTCTAACAAGTAGAATAGATATATATTTATAGCTGAAATTAAGCAAGTAAATCTATTCTACTAACAGAGTAAGTGCGGAAGCGGAAAGTAACTACACGGCCATCGGTCTAAAACAAACGTCGGGACTGAAAACTCGTGTAAACCATGGTACTGGGAAAAATCCAAGGCTGCAAACATAGACAGTGAACAACTGCCTGAACAATGACACTAGCCATGGAAGGCAACTACCACTAGTCAACAGGTCACGTGCGCCATGCGCCTTACCCTCGACCACCAATCCATGTCTAACACCTCCCATCGAAGTGAGACGTAGAACCACAAGTACCACACAACTACCATAGTCTGCCCAAACTATGGTCCCATGCCTAGCCCCTCTAAATGGTACCAGAACCACTTAGTGTAAGGCATTGAGAAGGACTAGCTGATCTGCGCAGGAAGTACACCAAAACCACCTCGGCGTCCAGACTCAGCTAAGAGAGCTCTGCAAATGACTCAACGTTGCTGTCCCCACCATTTTCCCTTCAGCTACCAGAGTCCTAAAATCGAGGACGCCCACCGCCTGGAGAACTCCCTCAACCGATAGTAGCCGGATATCAAGTCAATTTTTGAGAACACTGAAGCCGACTACAACTGGTCAAACAACTCATCGATCCTAGGCAACAGATACTTGTTCTTCACTGTAACCTAGTTCAGCTACTGATAATCGATGCACATCCTGAGACTGTCATCCTTCTTCCTCACAAACAGAGCTGGTACAACAGTGTGCAGACATAATGAGGCTAATCAGGCAGAGACTACAGACAACACAGAGTAATCAGAAGAGTTATGCAAATGTTCTCCGGAGGCCACTACAATTTGAGGCAGGTGACAGTGTATTTATACAGACCTCGCCAACCAAGGGCGTTCTCAGGTTTGGGAAGAGGGGCAAGCTTAGCCCGAAGTTTATTAGTCCCTTTCCCATCCTGGAGTGGGTTGGTGAGGTCATGTACAGGTTAGCTCTTCAACCCAAGTTGGCAGGTGTTCAAAACATCTTCCACGTCTCGCAGCTAAGAAGTTACATGCCAAATTCGTAACACGTGCTCGACTACTCATAGTTAGAGGTTGCTCCAGATCTGTCAGTATACCCAGTCAGTGTTATCGACCGCAGAGTGTAGCAATTGCACAGGAGCAGATCCCGCTCGTCAAGGTTTTTTGAGAGAATCGTGTTAGTGGCGAGACCACGTGGGAGCGTAAGGACGAGATGCGGAAGCATTTTTGCCTACTTGTTTGAGTGACTGGTATGTTTGCTTGCCTTTGTCTCCCGGGTTTCTCCCCTAATTTTGAGGACGAAATTGTTTTTTGTTGTTTAGATTGTAACATCCTCTTTTCTTTGGTCAGCCACCTTATGATGAAGGTAGCGACATATCGGGCCATTGCCTTCTGAAGGTGATGGGATGGTTGTCGTATTCTGGTTGGGAACATTCACCCTTCTGACCACAATATACAATTTTGTCATCTTGCTATCGGGACTGTTGGGACACATGTCAAGTGCTGACAGATGAAGGTGACATGTCAGGTGTCGCGTTTATGGTGTCAGGTTTGCGAGGATGACACGTGGCGGATCCGTTGGTCAGGTCTGACCATGACCTTGAGGTCACGACAGGTTAGCCATCACGTTCAGTAAGCTAACGCAATGGGTTCGTTGTCGTGTTCTCAGGTCCGAGGCATATATGTGCAAGGCCTTTAGACCTGTCTTCCTCTTCCCCTTTCTTCCTCCATTCTTCCTTCCCCCGACCCTCCTCTGTGTGAGCATCTTCGTGGGGAGCTTGTGAGGGAGCTCTTGGTGGAATTGGTGGCATTTTTTCTCCGGTGTAGCTTCTTCTCCTCCATGGTGGTGACCCTTCTCCGGCGTGTAGGAGAACGGTCCTTGCTCGTGGACGATGTGAGTGTGGAGCTTGGAGCGAGGAGGAGGTGTCCATGCACACGAGAAGACCCCAATGGGTTGGCTCTTCGTTTTGAGGTAGGGACCCCTTGTCTTTCCCCTAGTTCTACCATGCTAGGGTCTCCAACCTCTTTCTCAAGCTAGTGAAAGCTGCTAGGAGTGTGGTTTGCTTGTTTAGCTTATTGTGCTTGAATTGGGGGTTTGGGTTTGAGTGTTCCCTCATGCTTGCATGTGAGGTTTTTGGAGTGTAGATGTATATCCTTGACATGCATGGGTGTGGATAAGGGTGGTTTGAGCTTATATCATGTGTTTACATCGTCCTACATGCTCCCCTCCCTTTATGCACACCAGTATTGCATTTTTGGAGCATTTTGGGAGGTCTCAGTTTGGCACCCAAGCCTCTATCTATGGTCGCGACAGGGTTCCAATCGTGACCCAGAACGCGATGTATCCCCTCGTCGCCTTCTGTTCAGGTAGTGACGTTCACCCTGTCATGTTCTGGTCGCGATAGGGTGGTCGTCGCCTTCTAACCTGGTTTTCCCTATGGGTTGTGGGAGGTCTCGGGTGGTCACTCGAATCTCTATCTATGGTCACGACAATGCCCTTGTCGCGACCTAGATAGCGACATTTTCCCTGTCATCTTCAGACCCAGGTTGCTATGGGCTGGGTGTCTCCTTCTGGTGGCGACAGTCCTTGTGTCGCCACTTCTGAGAATGCGATGGTGACTCTATCTCCTTCTCAGACAGAGAGTGACTGGTGACCTGTTCGGAGTTCCGTTCACTGCAACTCTGTTTCTTGGCACCTATGTTGTTCCTAGCATGGTTCTACACTAGTCGTTCGTCGGTGCTAGGCACTTGTCGGCTTGTCCTTTGGGAGGTTGTTACCGTTACTTGAACCCCCTGTCCCCATGCACCGGTTGAGGGAGTTCTCCAGGTGGTGGGCGTGCTTGAGTTTAGGACTCTGGTAGCTGAGGGGAAAACTGTGGGGACAGTGACGTTGAGTCGTTTGCATAGCTCTCTTAGCTGAGTTTTGGACGCTGAGGTGGTTTTGGTGTACTTTCGACGCAGATCAACTAGTCCTTCTCACTACCTCACTCTACGTGGTTTCGGTACCATTTAAAGGGGCCAAGCGTGGGACCGTAGTTCGACCAGACTACAACAGTTGTGTGGTACTTGTGGTTCCGTATCTCACTCTAACGGAGGTGTTAGACATGGATTAGTGGTCAAGGTTAAGGTGTGTGGCTCACCTGATCGATTGACTACTGGTATTTGTCTTTCGTGGCTAGTGTCTTTGTCCAGACATTTGTTCAATGTCTGTGTTTGTAGCCTTGGGTTCGTCCCAGTGCCGTGGTTTACACGGGTTTCGGGTCCCGGCGTTTGTTTTAGACCGATGGCCGTGTAGTTATTTTCTGCTTCCGCACTTACTCTGTTAGTAGAATAGATTTACTTGCTTAATTTTAGTTATAAACATATATCTATTCTGCTTGTTAGAACTAGTGGGAGATTGGTAGTCGTCCCTACTGGGCTTCTTCATGAAGCTCATTCCCTTCTTTATAGGTGAGACTTCACAGCAGTACCCTCTACGGCGGCCTGAGGAGACGGGGCCGTAGTAGACAACATCTTCCATGAGTAGTGTTCCCTTCATACTTGTTTCGTCACCCTCGGGGTATGCCCCTAAGGGATCTGTTATTCCATTTCTTTCTGCACTTGTACTTTGTTACTTTGGGACTGTACTAGACTCGTACTTTGTGTTGGACACTTTTCCTTCACTTGTTAGTACACTTTAGGGCTTGTTGTCATTCATTTATTTATGTTACATATCTTGTTAGACTTGTCCGTTATCCCTTCTGGGTCTTCGGACCCGTGGGCGGCAGTGCCGATGGTCGGATTTTTTGTGCGACCTAGAACGTGACGTATCACCTCATCGCCTTCTATTTAGGTAGCGACGTTCACCCTGACGTGTTCTAGTCATGATAGGGTGGTCTTTGGTGTTGATCATGGGATCGCGACGGATCGATGTGTTGTGTTCTGAACGCGATGGGAACTATGTTGCCTTCTGGTTGAGAAGGAGATAGCCTCTGTGTTGCATTCCTGTGATTTGTCTATGGCTGGTGTGCCACGTGTCTATGCTCCTGTGTGTGAAGGCAACGTTCCAGTTGTCTCGTTCATCTGAGGCACGTGCAGGTGTGACATGTAGTCTGGAGGTTGTCTTTCTGTCAGAATTTTTGAGAAGGTGACAATGTTCCTGTCGTGTTCTGGTAAGAACGCGACGTGCTTCTTATCGTGACCTCAGTCCTGAGGTCTTAAGGCTGACATGCATCTCTTTCTTCTTCTTTCTTCTCCTTCCTCCCTTCCCTCCTCCTCTCCGCAGTGGGGGAGCTTCACTTCTCCCTTCTCAGGCGTTTTGGGTGTGGAGGTGCCGATGTGCTCGTGGCAAAGCGTTGGAATGACGTGGAGCAAGGAGGAGGTGACCAATCCAACGTGAAGGGCCCCAACGGGATTTGCTCTTCAGTTGTAAATAGGGATCTCTTTCTCTCTCTTACTATCTTGAGAAGATGTAGCTTGTTTTGAACTATCTTCCCTGTGCTCGAGGCTTCCTTGTGGTTTTGCACAAGTGAATACTTGCCGGTGGTGCTCCCTCTTTTGTAGTTTAGTTTCCTTGTGGTTTGTGGGCGAGGAGAGGTGGCATTAGTGCCCCTCGAGCCTTCTTCCATTGTGTTGGAGGTGTGTGCCCTTCTCCCTAACCTCTATGGTGGTCGCTTTGTGGCTTGGGGGATCGTGGGATGGCCCCATCCACGGTCTGGGTCTTCTGACTAAGATCGCGATAGGTTAACTATCACGATATCAGTCAGAAGGTGACTGGCCTCCTATCGCGTTCTGGTTGCGACAGGATATCCATCATGTTCTGCTTGCCCTTCTATTTATCTGTTTCTAGGCCTTTTCGGGGGTGGTCTGTGCCTAAGTTGGTTAAGGAATGTGTCTTCCTTAACTTAGGCACATGACTAGTCTTCTGTGGTCGTTGCACTGTTGGGTTTTTGGGTGTGACCCTTGGGGCTGTGTTCCTCAAGGGCTCTGCCTTTAGAGGTGAATGCGACGGGTCGATACGTCGCGTTCATCATCTGAAGGAGACACCCAGGTTATTGACTTTTGGCTCTAGTGGTGTTTGACTGCGGGTCTGCTGGCCTACTTGGGGTTCGGCCTTCTGATGCTGAACACGACGGGTCGATACATTGCATTCAGATCAGAAAGCAACACCCCGGTTGTCGCAACCTGGTTGCGACGGGTTGGTCATCACCTTCTGTTTCTGAAGGCGACGCCCTTGTGGTCACGTTCATGTTGCCAAGTTTCTAGCTATAGTGTGTGTGCGTGTGTTGGCCGATGGTCCTCCTGGGAGTTTCGGGAGGTGTGTCGTGTGTGCCCTGTGCCTGTTGGGCTTGTCTTGGTTACAAGCCAGCTGTGTCGTTTGCTTGTTGTGGTTGCCCCGCCTGTTCCCAGTTCGCCCAGTGCTTGGCACTCGAGGGCTTGTTCCCTTCAGAGGTTGTTATCATTACTTGGGACACCCAGTCCTCGCACCAGTTGAGGGAGTTCTGCAGGCAGAGGGCATGCTCGAGTGACAGACTCTGGTAGTTGAGGGGAAAATGGTAGGGGACAGCGGCGTAGAGTCATTTGCAGAGTTCTCTTAACTGAGTCTGGGACGCTGTGGTGGTTTGGTTGTTCCTCCGGCGTAGATCAGCTTGTCCTTCTCACTGCCTTTCTCTGCATTGGTTCCAGAGCCACATCACGATGTCAAGCGTGGGGCCGCAACTCGGCCGGGTTGAGGTTGTTCGTGTGTGGTGTTCTCTCTGGTGGCTCGTTGGCCTCACTCTTCCGGGGAGGTTGTAGGCAGGAGCCGATGGCTAGTGAGTAGAGGGAGCGGCCGGTGTGTCCTCCTCTTGACTTCCAGTGGCGGTGGCTTGGTTGCTGTTGTGGTGATGACTTTTCCTTCCTGTGTTTTCAAGTGTGATTCGTTGCCCTAGCTTGCACGACAGTTATAGCCTGCCCATGTCTAGTTTCCGTGGGATTGTTAGTCTGACCTTGTTAGCCTGTGCTTCTAGTGGCTTCCATGTTGCATGTTCTCTCGGTGTACCTTGTGCTGGCCCCGATCGTTGTTCTGTAGTTCGTTCCTTGGTGCCGTCTGTGGTGGCACTGACGTGTGTGGTTTCCCGATCTCGTGGTGTGTCCGGGGTGGCTATGTTGGTGGGCCCTTGACCTTGTGGAGGTTTTAGGCGGCTGTACTTGTGGTGAGACATCCCTCTCATGTGGCTGCTCGGTGTCATTCGTGGTGACACCTATCCTTGTACCCTTCTTAACCTTGTGAAGGTCTGGGATGGCTGTGCTTGTAGTGAGACTCTTGCCTCATGTGGTTGCTTCCGTGTTCCATGAGCTCTTTGTCTTGGTGTGTGTGTGCCGAGGGTTGCTTTCGCATCGTGTCTGACTCCGCTGGTTTTGTGGGAGTCACGTGTGGCATGACCCTAGTTGTGGGTCGTGGCGTTACTCTGTTCTGCTACTTTGTAGTACTCTGCAGTAGGTGTTTCTCGCTTTACTGCTTTCTAGAGTAGTTTCTTTGTAAGACCCGGCCCTCCTGGGCCCTTGGCCCTGTCCTCAAGGTCACGACAGGCACCCTGGTCGCACCAGGGTAGTCCGTCGTGACATGCTTTGTGATGCGGCACCCTTGGCCATCATGACAAGGTTACAACGTGGGTGGGCATCACGTCCTTGTCACGGCGTCTGGAGGCGTCGCGATTGCTTTTCTGACAGACGTGACTGCTGACCTCTCTGTCAGAACGGTTGTGTCGGGTGGTAGGTGTGTACAACATTGACGCGACTTGGTCAACCATCGCGTTTGCTTTTCCTGATCTTTGAGGTTTGACCACTTTTTGGGTCGCGCCGGGGGTGGCTGTCACGACATGGTCGCGATGCCTACGGGCGTCGCGACATGGTCGTTGTCACTCCGGGTCAACCCGTCGTGTCTTAGGGGCCGTCGGTTTAAAATCGAGGCTGCACCCCATTCTCCCCCTCTCGCCCTCTCTCTTCTTCTTCTTCCTTCTTCTTCCTCTCTTGAGCTCCCTTGCAATTTCTCGCCAGTTCTTGGTTCTCGTGCTGAGGTGGTGATGTCCCGTTCGTGCAGGGGACGTGCTCATGGTGCTTGGAGCGAGGAGGAGGTGGCCATTCCGACGTGAAGGCCCCAACGGGTCAGCTCTACTCTTGGTAGGGACCCTCGTTCTCCTCTCGTCCTAGTATGCTCCCCTCCCCCTTAAGATAGTAAGATGGTGTTTTCCTCGTGGTTTGGGGTGTGGGAGTGTGAGAACCATGCTCTTGGTTGAGTCAGGTTTCCATCGAGCCTAGATTCTTGTAAATCCATGTTTATGGGGTTTTAAGGGTGATTTGCATGGTTTACTAGCTTTCCTTCATGTTGAGCATGCTCCCCTCCCCCTGTGGAATGCTTATATTGTGTTTTTGGGGTGGTCTCTGGGAGGACTGCACCAGAACCCCCCTCGACTGAAGACACGACCTCTATAGAGGTCGCGATGATGTTGCGACGGCCTTGCTGGTCGCAACATCATCACGATGCTCTTGAGCGTTGCGAGCTGGTTGCGGTGGCTTGGGCCATCGTGATAGTCTCGCGACCGGTCGGGGCGTCGCGACTACAGCAGAGAGACAGGTTAAGGTCTTGCGAAGTCCCGTGTTTTGTGGAGCCTTCGCCGTTTCCGCTTTTACTGTACCCGTGGCACTTATGCTAGTTCCCTAGTACGGTCCTACACTAGTCTTCGCCTGGAGCTCGGCACTTGAGGGCTTGTCCCATGAGAGAGGTTGTTACCATTGCCTGGGACCCCCGTCCCCGCGCGCCTGTTGAGGGAGTACTCCGGGCGGCGGGTGTGGTCGAGTCACAGACTTTGGAGCAGAGGGGAAAATGGTGGTTAGGATAGCAGCGTTGAGTCATTTGCAGAGCTCTCGTAGTTGGTCTGGGATGCCGAGGTCATTTTGAGGAGTTCTTCCCGGTGTAGTCCAGCTAGTCCTTTTCTCACTGCCTCTCTCTTTGCGGCCTCGGAACCGCCTAGAGAGGCCAGGCATAGTTCAGCCAGACTACGGTGGTTACTGTTGTGTTACATTGTGTCCTGCCTCACTCTGACGAGACGTGAAGGTTTAGACCTGGGTCGAGGATAAGACGTCAGTAGACGCACCTGACCGGTTGACTAGTTGTAGTGCTTTCCGTAGCTAGTGTTTCTTGTTCGGGCAGAGTTCTCTTTGTCTGTGTTTGCTAGCCGTGTGGTGGTCACGACGAGCAGTCGTACGAAGTTTTCGACCATGTTGTACTTCCATACCGTTGCTAGTAGTAGCTTTGCTTCCGGACTTCTTTTGTAGGTAGAAGATATAACTGTTGTTATTTAATTGATTATATATTCTTTTGCCTGTTAGAGCTAGTAGGAGATTGGTAGTACCTACTGAGCTTCTGTTGTGAAGCTCATCCCTCCTTTTTCCCAGATGAGACTGCTCAGCAGCGGCAAGGTGCACGCCGAGCGGAGGAGACGGGGCCGTAGTCGTGGTCCCCGTAGCTAGCAGTGGTTCCCTCTCTCAGTGTACGTCACCCTCGATGTATGCCCCTAAGGGACTTGTTATCCCCTGTTTTTACTTGTACTGGTTGTGTGTTGGGATTGTACCTAGAGCGATAAACAGCGGTCTCGCTCTCTTCTCTGCTTCCGCATGTGTGCTCCTAGTTAGCAGTTGATGTTTACATCCTTTACATATTATGTTGGACTCATATTATATCCCTTCTAGGTCTCCGGATCCGTGGGCGGAGACTGCAAAAATTGGGTCCTCGACGTGGGCCGAGGGTCGGGTTCTCGGGGTCGTTACATGCTTAACCACTTTTCCTTGGAGTTCCTACTGCTCTAGCTGGTAAGGGACTGGTTATCCCTACTAGGCCTTGTTCACGAGGCTCACCCCCCTACTTTCTTTAGGTAGGGACTCGGTATCACAAGAGTTCGTTGTCAGATGGTTGTGGTGGCAGTTTGTTACGCCGTGCATTGCCAGCAGTGTGAGAGTGTGAGCGTGAGAGCTCTTGTACTGTGTGAGTTGAGAGTTGACTTTTTGCAAGTCCTCGGGGTATGCCCCTTTGCCTTCTGACCTAGTTTTCCCGGTGCGTTGTGGGAGGTCTTAGGTGGTCACTCGGATCTCTATCTGTGGTCGCGACAATGCCCTTGTCACGACCTAGATAGCGACAGTTTCCCTGTCGCCTTCAGACCCAGGTCGCGACAGGCTTGGTGTCGCCTTCTAGTGGTGACAGTCCTTGTGTCGCATCCTCTGAGAAGGCGACAGCGACCCAGTTGCCTTCTCAGACAGAGAGTGACTGGAGACTTGTTCGGAGATCCGTTCCGCTGCAACTATGTTTCTTGGCACCTGTAATGTTCCTAGCACGATCTTACACTAGTCATTTTCCCGGTGTTAGGCACTTGTGGGCTTGTCTGTTGAGAGGTTATTACCATTACCTGGACCCCCCATCCCCACGCGTCAGGTGAGGGAGTTCTCCATGAGATGGGCATGCTCGAGTTTAGGACTCTGGTAGCTGAGGGGAAAATGGTAGGGACAATGACGTTGAGTCGTTTGTAGAACTCTCTTAGCTGAGTCTGGGATGCTGAGGTGGTTTTGGTGTACTTCCGGCGTAGATCAGCTAGTCCTTCTCACTACCTCACTCTACGTGGTTTCGGTACCATTTAGAGGGGCCAGGCATGGGACCGTAGTCCGGCCAGACTATGGTAGTTATGTGGTACTTGTGGTTCCGTGTCTCACTCTGACGGGAGGTGTTAGACATAGACTGGTGGTCGAGGGTAAGGCGTATGGCAGACCTGAGCAATTGACTAGTGGTACTTGCCCTCCGTGGCTAGTGTCTTTGTCTAGGTAGTTGTTCATTATCTGTTTGCAGCCTTGGGTTCTTCTCAGTGCTGTGGTTTACACAGATTTCCGGTTCCGTCGTTTGTTTTAGAATGATGGCCCTGTAGTTACTTTTTGCTTCCGCACTTACTCTGTTAGTAGAATAGATTTACTTGCTTAATTTCAGTTATAAATATATATATATATATTATGTTTGTTAGAACTAGTGGGAGATTGGTAGTCTCTACTGGGCTTCTTCGTGAAGCTCATTCCCTTCTTTACAGATGAGACTTCACAGTAGTACCCTCCGCGGCAGGCTAAGGAGACGGGGCCATAGTAGACGGTGTCGTCCGTGAGCAGTGTTCCCTTCGTACTTGTTTCGTCACTCTTGGGATATGTTCCTAAGGGATCTGTTATTCTCTTTCTTTCTGCACTTGTACTTTGTTCCTTTAGGATTGTACTAGACTCGTATTTTGTGTTAGATGTTTTTCTTTCAGTTATTAGTACATTTTATTACTTGTTGTCATTCATTTATTTCTATTACATATGTTGTTACACTGGTCCGTTATCCATTCCGAGTCTTCGGACCTGTAGGCGGTGGTGCCAATGGTCGAATTCTTGGGGGGAGCCGGAGTTCTGGGCGTCGGGGCTGTTACAAACGGTCACCAAGATGACGCCACTTCTGCTCCTTACTTATCCGGCCATATGCAACTTCAATGATAGTTGTAGTTGTACGCAAGTTGCTTAGTACTGTAAGTAGCTAGGTTACGGTGACCTCCCTCTTAAAGGCAAATTATGTCTATTGATATTCGCAATAACACGACCACCATCACTATTGCTACGCTACGTACCTAGCTAGCTCATGGAAAAGCAGTTTTGTTGACGCTCCTTGTCCCAAGCTATATTGTTCTATGATTTCGTGGCTGTAGGAAGATTTAGGGCTGGTTTGATAACTAAATAAGTCCCGATAACCCCTGATAAAAGGGATTTATCAGGCCTGATAACTGTTCTATGCTTTGGTAAATAGGATAGCTTATCTATCAGACACTTATCAACACTTATTGGTGATAAGTTCTGATAAGTCTAACTCCCGTTTTTTAACTGATAAAGTTATTAGGGCTTATAAGGGGCAAAAGACATCTCAAAGTGGAGATAAACCTCATTAATGACTCTGATGTGACATAAAGTGACTCATTAATGGCTTTGATATGACATAAAGTGATCGATGTGACATAAAGTTATCATACCTCCAAATGTTGCTGTAACGGCCCCAATTCTCGGACCTTCGGCTCCCACCATCGGCACCACCGCCCACAGGCCCGAAGACCCAGAATGGCTAACGGACCAGTCTAACAAGATATGTGAAAGAGGGAATGAGCTTCACGAAGAAGCCCAGTAGGGACTACCAATCTCCCACTGCTTCTAACAGTAGAATAGATCTTTATGTGCAATAATTAAATAAAGCAGTAAATCTATCCTACTAACAGAGTAAAGTGCAGAAGCGTAAAGAAACTACACAGTCTACGGTCTAAGCTAAAAGTCAGGATCGGACCCGTGTAAACCACGACACTGGGAAGAACCCAAGGCTGTAACACAAATAGTAAATAACTGCCCGGATAAAGACACTAGCTACAGAGTCACTACACTAGTCGACTGGTCAAGTGCGCCACACACCTTACCCTCAACCGACAGTCCATGTCTAGCACCTCCTGTCAGAGTAAGACGCTGAACTAAGTAACCACAACTATCGTAGTCTAGCCGGACTACGGTCCCACGCCTGGCCCCTCTAAATGGTTTCGAAACCACGTAGAGTGAGGCGGTGAGAATAGGACTAGCTGATCTACGCCGGAAGAGCACCAAACCACATTGGCGTCCCAGACTCAGCTAAGAGAGCTCTACAAATGACTCTATGTCGTTGTCCCCACCATTTTCCCCGCTGCTACCAGAGTCCATGACTCGAGCTCGCCTGCCGCCTGGAGAACTCCCTCAAACAGGTGCGCGGGGACCGGGGGTCCAGGTAACAGTAATAACCTGTCTCGCAGACAAGCCCTCAAGTGCCTAGCACCGACGAAAGACTATAGTAGAACTGTACTAGGAAACAACACAGTGCCAAGAAAATAGAGTCGTAGCAGAAGGAAAACTCAGAACAGGTTGCTAGTCCCTCTCTGTCAGAGAGGCGACATAGGGGTCCGTTGCGACAAGAATGCGACGGTCCTGCTTGTCGCGACCCAGGACCAGAAGGCGACGTTGACCCCTGTCGCGTTACCAATGCGACGGGGTAGACTGTCGCCACAACAAAGGAACCTTGTGAATGCGACGCATATACTTGTCGTGATAAGAAACGCGACGGGTACTGGAGATGCATTCATACAAATCGCGAAGGAACGATACGTCGTGACCTGGTCGCGATAGGGTCCCCCATCGCGACCACAGATAGAGGCCACTCGAGACCTCTAGAAACACTTCAAAATCACCACTCCGGTGTGCACAAGGGGAGGGGAGCATGGAAAACGATGAAACCACATTCCATAGGCAGAAATCAGCCTCATTTACACCCATGCATGGCAAGATAACGAATCTACACTCAAATAAACTCACATGCAAGCATGGAACCCTCACCCACCATACCCCATCCCAAGCACAAATCAAACACTATTAAGGCCATCCAAGCATTCCACATGAAACATAGCATGCATGCACAACCTAGCATGATCTCTAGGGCTTGAAGAAGGGGTTTGGAGCGCTACCATGGTAGAACTAGGGGGAAGGCAAAGGAGTCCCTACCTCAAAACAAAGAACCACCCCAATGGGGCCTTCTCGTAGGCATGCAACCCTCCTCCTCGCTCCAATCCCCACGGAGACGTTGTCCACGATCCACAAACGTCCTCCTACAAGCCAGAGAAGAGCATCACATGAGGAGTGCACGCTGAGAAGATCTCCATTGGGAAGAAGAACCACCAAGCACAAATGACAACCCAACACACCTACCTTCACAAGCCACCCAATTCCTCTCCTCCAAGCTCTCCATGGAGAAAGAACACAGAGAGGGCTTGGGGAGGGGGAAAAACAGGTGAAGTGGAGAAGAAATGGAACTATTCTCAGGCCTGAGCAACTTAAACCTCGGCCTTCAGAACATGACGGAGCTGGCCATCGCATTAGCAATGCTAACGCGACGGTTACCTACGTCGCGATCTAGAAAGACTGTCAGCCTTGACGGTCAAACCCACCACGTGTCACGCATGCAAACCTGACATCATGAATGCGATGGACTGATGTGTCGCGTTCATCCATGCATGACGAAAAGTGTCTCAACCGTCCCGACAACAAAAAGACAAATAAGCATTCTACTGTCAGAGCTGAGTCGCGACATGGGCGGCCGATGCGTTCTTATCCAGAATGTGACGGTGACCTCCGTGGCTTTCAGAAGGCGACGGATCGACACGTCGCGACCTCTACCGAAGGTTGCAGACCCACAAGGAAGGGATGTTACAATCTAACCAACAAAAAAACAATTTCATCCTCGAAATTAAGGGCGAAACCCGAGGAAAAGAAAGAAAGCAAACATACGAGTCACTCAGACAGGTAAGGAAAATGCTCCAGCATCTCGTCCTCGTGCTCCCATGTGGCCTCGCCACCAACGCGATTCTCCCAAACTACCTTGACGAGTGGGATCTTCCTCCTATGTAGCTGCTGCACTCTGCGGTCCACAACTCTGACTGGGTACTCTGGCACTGACAGATCTGGAGTGACCTCTAGATGTGAGTAGTCCAACACGTGTGACGGATCTGGCATGTACCTCCTCAACTGTGAGACGTGGAAGACATCGTGAACACCTTCCAACTCAGACAGAAGAGATAACCTGTAAGCGACCTCGCCAACCCTCTCTAGGATGGGAAAGGGGACAACAAACCTCGGGTTGAGCTTGCCCCTCTTCCCAAACCTGAGAACGCCCTTGGTGGGTGAGATCCGAAGAAACACACTGTCGCCTGCCTCGAACTGAAGTGGCCTCCTGTGAACATCGACGTAGCTCTTCTATCTTCTCTGGGCTGTCTGCAGTCTCTGTCTGATCAGCCTGACTGTGTCTGCATACTGTTGCACCATCTCTGGACCCAGTTGTCACGTCCCGTCATTTAATATAACTATAAATGCCAGAACGTGAACGCATGAGGAATCAAGAGTAAACTTTGAACTATTTGAGCAGAAGAATGCTCGGACTTTACTAAATAAAAATAATTATTCATTGACAGTCTAAAGGTATTACATGACTCTCCATTTACAATTCAAACTTAAATGCCATAAAGGTTGGTCTCTCAGCCCACAAATCCCGATGTCCCGCCTTCTAGAACCGTAGATACCAGAAAGAAATAGGATTTGGTGAGCTAACTAGCCCAGTAAGATTCAAATTCTCAAATCAAAAGGATTAAGCTATATGATGATCAAGGAAAAAGACTAGACTGATATTACAGAAGGACAAGTAAGCATCTTATCATGGCAGTGAAATTGGAACAGTGGTACTGTAATGCAACATGCTTAGGAATTCACAGTGAATCTCATAATTTGGCTCATATATATGTTCACACAGGACAAGTAACGTAATGACCATAATTAGACAGTATTTGATGCTATGCCAAACATCCAGTTGCCCTTTATCATTCTGTACGGTCAGAAAATGAATTCGGGTGCTCCTCCCAGGACTGGACCAGCCCTATTTGCCAAACAGTCAGTTGCCCTTTATCATTCCGTACGGTCAGAAAATGAATTCGGGTGCTCCTCCCAGGACTGGACCAGCCCTATTTGCACAGGCATATCAGTCAGGTGGGGTCCAAGGACCCAATAAATGTCATCATCATCAGTTAATCATAACTTACAAGGTGATCAAGCATTTGAACTCTCAAGATATCAGATAATATGAACTTAGTTACCGAATACAGGAGAATGGACTCAACGGAGTACCATTCGTAGTTGACAACTTCAAGGATAATTCAATGGCGAGTAAGGTACACTAAGTGGGTAATCATTATAGTAGAATGACAGTAGATACCAAAGTAATTAAGGGGGTAACTTGGTAGGCTATTAGGATGAAGTTTAAGCAAGAGTTCTATCATGAAAAGTTGCTGAAATACAAGGCAAGACAGGTCCTATCGACAGCCAGAAAGGGGCTGTCGACAGATGGCAATAGACAAAGCTCAGGTTTGCTGGCTCTGTGGGTATCTGTCGATAGCAACAAGAGGGCTGTCCACAGATACACACAGTCCAGAAATCTGGAGTTCTGGAAGACATGCGCCTATCGACAGCTTTGGGCTGGCTGTCGACAGGTAGCAGTAGAACTTCCAGAAATGATGTTTAAATCCGTTCTAAACACCCTAATTATAGAACTTATAAACCAAGGCATGGTTTATATCAAATGGAAGAGTCTAATTGGAGTTCTCACAGTGGTTTATAAGCTAAACAATCGAGATGAAACAAGAAACTTATAATTCAAACTTGGCTAGCTAGAAACTAACATAGTGTAGTGATGAAAGCATAGTCTTAATAACGATGGTTTATTGGAAAATCCTACAATATGAACACTAAATTACATTGTTTTTCATAGTTCTAAATCAAGACTGGAAGTATCTAAAAACTAAACAGAAGTCCCTACATAGTTCTAAAGATATTAAGACTTCTACACAACTCCATAACATGAACAAGTATCAAAGGTGGAAGAAAAATCTTGATCTCCCAGTGAGACATGGATCTTCTCCTTCTAATATGAAGGTGTTTATCACAACTGAGGTAGGAACAGGGGAGTTACTGGTATACAACTTGTTCCTTTATCAAGACCTCCTTGCCATGAAAGAAAGATAGAATAGAATTAGAGGGAGATGAATCCTACACCTGAATAGCTAGGAATCTACTACAACGTGATACTGGAAGAAGATCCTTTCCAAACAGGGATCATATGAATCTCGAAGAGTAGGTTCTACAGCAATACAAGATACATAAATAGTGCTAGAGGTACTCATGACACTATAACATAAGCTTAAACATCCAAACAATAGGTTCTAAAGCATGTTCAAGAACATGAGTTAGAGAAGAAAGAAAGAGGATCGAATCCTACCTAATTTGAAGAAGAGGAAGTCTCTTCTTTGATGGTTTCTCAACTGGAAGAAGGATGTTGACGTCAAAAGTGCAAACACTATATCCTCCTTCAGTTGCTACTTGTTGCACCTTCAGCGCAAGCGATGGAAACAACAACCCACGCAGCAGCAGCAGCTCCTCACAGCCCAACAACAACTTGAACAAGAACAAGGGTGCAAGAGGGAAGCTCAATAGCTCCAGCTACACCTCAACTGTGAAGCCTTGTATGCACAACAGCAGCACCACAGGAGAGGAGACGAGTTTTGGAAAGATGGGTTCGTAACATGATGCGGGGTATTTATAACCCAACGGTCTGTCCATGCATAGCAACACATCGACGGCTAATGTGTCATGGTAAAAACCATTTGGTTTTTACCTCAACACGTAGCACATGCAATCCCCCTATTAGTTACACGTAGGTAGCTTAGGTGTTGGATTAACCCCTTGGTATGGTGTCCTCCCCAAAGCCTTACACGTAGGCACCCAAAAAATCCTAGAAAAGCCTCACCGTAATTGGACCATAATTCGGCTGGCCCAATGATCCACATTTTTATGTATGCAAACAAAGTCCGTTTGTGATAAAATTTCAACCATAGACTAATATGATGGTTTTACAAATTATGGTGATTTTATTTCAATTTTTAGAATTTATTTTACCTTGGATGAAAAATTGCCCGAAAAATAGTTGCGTCGGCTTAATCTCGTAATCCGTACGTCAAAAAATCTGGATATTTACATTTCTGATACCACCATATTTTTCTGGAAATTATGGTGTTCTCGGATTTTAATTTCATTATAGTTTTTCGGTGTTGCCATGTGGGAGCGTGCACGTCCGAGTACGATACTGGGGCAACGTTCATTAATGTTAAACATTCCCAAATATCACTTGTTTCAATCTAAGAATAATGGTTAAGTCCAATAACCTTATTATTCATATTTTTCTACAATTAAATATTTTTCGGGGTGTTACAACTCTCCCCCACTAAAAAGAGTTTGGTCCTCCAAACTTCTTGACTAGTTTGGATGGATCACAAGGATTAAATTCTTCAACCTTTTAAATTTTGTCTAATCCAGATTAGTCTCACCAATATTTTTATGATTATCATGTCATATGATGTATACATTCTTTATATATCCTATTATCATGATATTGTTAATTGATGAAATCTGAATATTAGTCTACATTTTTAGATCCTAAGAAACCATGTTGTGAACATAGGTTCAATCAGATGTATTCGCTACTATGTTTCTTATTTCTGGCAGTAGTATATTACTCTTAAGATCTCTTTTATCAAGGAATAACCATAACCCTTAGAGAGTTATATGAATACATATTTCCTTGAAAAGGGTAATAAGGTATGACATGGTTGACGAGTGTGAAGAAAATGAAGATAAACAACAAGGTTTTTATTTATCACATAAAATTTCTATTACAGAACTCCATATTCAGCGTTACAAAATTACATTGATTGACAAAACTTACCAAGTTTTGTCATATTATAACAACTAAATTCAAGCACTTCTTACTATACTCTGATCCTATTGATTTTTACTTAAAAATTACTTCTAATAACTTCAGTCCAATCTCTTTATGGCTTAAGGTCTTCTTGGATTCCTATTTTTGTCCTGAGGAGATTTGGACAATTGGAGATCCGATGCTGTAGAGTGCCACACTTCAAACACACTCCTTGTCTCCACCAACAATTCTCTTTGACATGGCATGATTTGTGACAACAAGCACAAGCTTCCTTAAGTTGTGCCTTAACGTTCATTTGCTTGTTGGCCTTCTTACTCATTTTGTTCTCTTTGCTCCGCTTCATCTTCTGTTTGCCAGCTATCTCTCTATTACTGGGGAGAATTGTCTTCTTCCGTATAGACACTGTGATACTTATTGTTTCTTGGGAGTTTGGACTATTAATTTTCTTATGCAGTTTCATTCTTCCTTGATCATCAATGGGAACTACCCGTTCTAAGGACTGAGCAAGGTTGTCCATCGCATGTTTCTCCAATGTGTTTCTTCTCCCATCATACTGGTTTAGAAAACAAATTTAAGTTTAGTTAATCAATCACATAATTTTAAAACTCAGTCTCTATAATTCATACTATTAATGCAATGGTTACTGTATATGCCTAGTTATTTGATATGTTAACCTCTATGATTAAATGACGCCTTTTCCTTGTAAGATTTTGAGTTATGATAGATGATTGATATTGTGTCCCTGGTTTTGATGTGTCAAGCAAAATGTAATAAATATCTAATACAAGTCTTTTATATCATAAGAAATTAAGTGTGTTGACCCTGATTACTTCTTGGATTGTCACTACATGAAGCTCAGGTTGACACTAATCAAGTTTTTAGTTAACGTTTAGAGAAAAATACGGCTTTAGGTTAACTCCAAATGGAGATTAGGTTGACTCTACCAATATATGAGGTTGACACTAAGATACTACAAGATCAACTCTATGTGATGGATAATTAGTCAAAACTGCAATCACCTGATTGAGGTCAATTCTAGAAACCATGGAGTTGATTTTCCCTACATCTTTTCTTCACTAATTTGTTTGGGTGTCTACTCCAATAGAAGTAAACAGATTCAATCCTTAATTGTATATGTATGGTTTGTGAGTTTTAAAGCAATCTTGAATCTTTGAATCATCAATTGTTTGAATGTTTCACACATTTGAATTATTAAAGAGTCTCACTTTGTTTAGTGAGGGATGGACGTAGATGATGATTAATTGACTCATCTCAATGGTATAATAATTTAGAATCTAAGAAAATGGAAAAGTCAACAGAAGAATACATCACGAGGATAGTCATAAAATCTATATGATCGATTGAACTATTCATTTACTAATTCATATTTAGGTTTGGAGATAATAACATATCAATGCAAAAGTCATATTGAGGTAAATTAAGGGATGAGCAGGTTTGACTTTTCCTTCAGTAGGAGAGGGCTCCCTTGGAGAAGTCATATGTGTGTTTATCATTTTTCACCGGACCTTGGATTCTTAGCATTCTACTAGGTTTATTTGAATTATGAAAATTTCAGGTAGGCTAAATTGTGAGAAATTAGAAAGATGCTATTTTGATGGAATCACAAAAATTGTGTTTTTCTTCTTCGGTGGGAGAGTTGACTTTTTATTGGTAAGAGATATAATTTTTCTGATATTTTTATGGGATTCAAATGGGGGGTACTTTATTATTTAGATATAATATCTTAAGTAAATGAACATTTACTTAAATGATATGGAATGTAAATAAGGTATGAGTTTCAATTCTGCAAGGTGCCTTCTGACTGAACCTGCTGACACTTCTGACTGAAGAAGGACCAGCTCATCACAAACTGGTGTCTGTCGATAGCTAGGAAGTGGCTGTCAACAGCTACTATCCTCCAGAAACAATTTCTGAGGTCTGACACTATCTGTCGATAGACCAGAGTTGGCTGTCGACAGACGATGAACATCTGTCGACAGGTGAAAGTCATCTGTCGACAGCTACTGTCAGTTCTGTATTTCTGGGTTCTGGAAGCATGATACCTATCGATAGGTAAGTGCTGGCTGTCGACAGGGATGGTCTAAACTTCCAAGAATGTTGAAAAACTACCATGGGAAATTCTACCAAGGGTTTCTATGAATCCCTACATGATTGACAACATTTAAATGATCTTATTCACATCCTCAAACACCACTTACATGAAGGAAACAGTTAGGACATGAAGAGTGTAAATTTTACTCATGGGTAACATAAAATTTATGAAAAGAAGATTATTGAGAATACAACTCTTCTAGACAACATTTCCTTACACCTAATAGGAAGATGTTCACAAATATACTCGGAACTAACATGAATATTAGCTAGCACATGATTACAATGGATAGGAAACAATCCTAAGAATGTTTTCAGGATCGTAGAAAATGTAATCATAGCCAAACACTTAAACATAAAACTCTTTAGTAAGAGGAGGAGTCATATAGAACATGGAACAAAAGGAAATATGGTTATACGAATTAAGAGACTATAAGCATGAAATTTTGAAAGTGGAGAAGAATCGTAGGAAGGAAAGATATTTCGTTCATACTCAATACAATCTATACCCAACTTTACTTATCTAGCTTAACCTCAGGCTTTCTACCCATTCTCACAGGTCACTATAGGATGTTGAGGACCATAACTATTTGAATCCTCAACCAATGCTCCAATACCATTCTGTCACGTCCCGTCATTTAATATAACTATACATGCCAGAACGTGAACACATGAGGAATCAAGAGTAAACTTTGAACTATTTGAGCAGAAGAATGCTCGGACTATACTAAATAAAAATAATTATTCATTGATAGTCTACAGGTATTACATGACTCTCCATTTACAATTCAAACTTAAATGCCATAAAGGTTGGTCTCTCAGCCCACAAATCCCGATGTCCCGCCTTCTAGAACCGTAGATACCTGAAAGAAATAGGATTTGGTGAGCTAACTAGCCCAGTAGGATTCAAATTCTCAAATCAAAAGGATTAAGCTATATGATGATCAAGGAAAAAGACTACACTGATATTACAGAAGGACAAGTAAGCACCTTATCATGGCAGTGAAATTGGAACAGTGGTACTGTAATGCAACATGCTTAGGAATTCACAGTGAATCTCATAATTTGGCTCATATATATGTTCACATAGGACAAGTAACGTAATGACCATAATTAGACAGTATTTGATGCTATGCCAAACATCCAGTTGCCCTTTATCATTCCGTACGGTCAGAAAATGAATTCGGGTGCTCCTCCCAGGACTGGACCAGCCCTATTTGCCAAACAGTTAGTTGCCCTTTATCATTCTGTACGGTCAGAAAATGAATTCGGGTGCTCCTACCAGGACTGGACCAGCCCTATTTGCACAGGCATATCAGTCAGGTGGGGTCCAAGGACCCAATAAATGTCATCATCATCAGTTAGTCATAACTTACAAGGTGTTCAAGCATTTGAACTCTCAAGATATCAGATAATATGAACTTAGTTACCGAATACAGGAGAATGGACTCAACGGAGTACCATTCGTAGTTGACAACTTCTAGGATAATTCAATGGCGAGTAAGGTACACTAAGTGGGTAATATTTATAGTAGAATGATAGTAGATACCAAAGTAATTAAGGGGGTAACTTGGTAGGCTATGAGGATGAAGTTTAAGCAAGAGTTCTATCATGAAAAGTTGCTGAAATACAAGACAAGACATGTGCTATCGATAGCCAGGAAGGGGCTGTCGACAGATGGCAACAGACAGAGCTCCGGTTTGCTGGCTCTGTGGGTATCTGTCGACAGCAACAAGAGGGCTGTCGACAGATACACATAGTCCAAAAATCTGGAGTTCTGGAAGACATGCGCCTGTCGACAGCTTTGGGCTGGCTGTCGACAGGTAGCAGTAGAACGTCCAGAAATGATGTTTAAATCCGTTCTAATCACCCTAATTATAGAACTTATAAACCAAGGCATGGTTTATATCAAATGGAAGAGTCTAATTGGAGTTTTCACAGTGGTTTATAAGCTAAACAATCGAGACAAAACAAGAGACTTATAATTCAAACTTGGCTAGATAGAAACTAACATAGTGTAGTGATGAAAGCATAGTCTTAATAACGATGGTTTATTGGAAAATCCTACAATATGAACACTAAATTACATTGTTTTTCATAGTTCTAAATCAAGACTAGAAGTATCTAAAAACTAAACAGAAGTCCCTACATAGTTCTAAAGATATTAAGACTTCTACACAACTCCATAACATGAACAAGTATCAAAGGTGGAAGAAAAATCTTGATCTCCTAGTGAGACAAGGATCTTCTCCTTCTAATATGAAGGTGTTTATCACAACTGAGGTAGGAACAGGGGAGTTACTGGTATACAACTTGTTCCTTTATCAAGACCTCCTTGCCATGAAAGAAAGATAGAACAGAATTAGAGGGAGATGAATCCTACACCTGAATAGCTAGGAATCTACTACAACGTGATACTGGAAGAAGATCCTTTCCAAACAGGGATCATATGAATCTCGAAGAGTAGGTTCTACAGCAATACAAGATACATAAATAGTGCTAGAGGTACTCATGACACTATAACATAAGCTTGAACATCCAAACAGTAGGTTCTAAAGCATGTTCAAGAACATGAGTTAGAGAAGAAAGAAAGAGGATCGAATCCTACCTAATTTGAAGAAGAGGAAGTCTCTTCTTTGATGGTTTATCAATTGGAAGAAGGATGTTGATGTCAAAAGTGCAAAGACTATATCCTCCTTCAGTTGCTACTTGTTGCACCTTCAGCGCAAGCGATGGAAACAACAACTCACGCAGCAGCAACAGCTCCTCACAGCCCAGCAACAACTTGAACAAGAACACGGGTGCAAGAGGGAAGCTCAATAGCTCCAGCTACACCTCAACTGGGAAGCCTTGTATGCACAACAGCAGCACCACAGGAGAGGAGAAGAGTTTTGGAAAGATGGGTTCGTAACATGATGGGGGGTATTTATAACCCAAGGGTCTGTCCATGCACAGCGACACATCGGCGGCTATTGTGTCATGGTAAAAACCATTTGGTTTTTACCTCAACACGTAGCACATGCAATCCCCCTCTTGGTTACACGTAGGTAGCTTAGGTGTTGGCTTAACCCCTTGGTATGGTGGCCTCCCCAAAGCCTTACACGTAGGCACCCAAAAAATCCCAGAAAAGCCTCACCGTAATTGGACCATAATTCGGCTGGCCCAATGATCCATATTTTTATGTATTCAAACGAAGTCCGTTTGTGATAAAATTTCAACCATAGACTAATATGATGGTTTTACAAATTATGGTGATTTTAGTTTAATTTTTAGAATTTATTTTACACTGGGTGAAAAATTGGCCGGAAAATAGTTGCGCCGGCTTAATCTCGTAATCTGTATGTCAACAAATCCGGATATTTACATTTCTGATACCACCATATTTTTCTGGAATTATGGTGTTCTCAGATTTTAATTTCGTTATAGTTTTTCGCTGTCGCCCTGTGGGAGTGCGCACGTCCGAGTACGATACTGGGGTAACGTCCATTAATGTCAAACATTCCCAAATATCATTTGTTTCAGTCTAAGAATAATGGTTAAGTCAAATAACCTTATTATTCATGTTTTTCAACAAATAAAAATTTTTCGGGGTGTTACACCAGTAGCTATCTCTCGCCAACCTCGTGCTAGTGCAACGGTGTCCTGCACGGTCGGCCATACAGAGCCTCGTAGGGCGCCATCCCAATGCTGGAGTGAAAGCTATTATTATAAGCAAACTCCACCATGGGAAGATGCGACTCCCAAGTGCCACCCCAGTCTAGGCAACACGCTCTCAACATGTCCTCGAGGGTCTGTATGGTCCTCTCCGACTGCCTATCTGTCTGTGGGTGGTAGGCCGAACTCAGCCTCAACTCGATGCCAAGTGCCATCTGAAAACTGTGCCAAAAGCAGGAGGTGAACCTTAAATCTCTATATGAGACAATAGAGTCTGGAGTCCCATGCAAAGGAACCACTCTTTCCACAAACAGCCTAGCGAGTCTATCCACTGACCATGCTGCTCTGACCAGAAAGAAACGAGTTATCTTCGTCAGTCGGTCGACAATCACCCAAATGTTGTCTTGCCCCTGCAAAGTACGAGGTAAACTAGCAACAAAGTCCATGGTGATGTGCTCCCACTTCTACACGAGAATGGGAAGCGACTACAGCTCACCACCAGGATGCTAGTACTCTGCCTTCACCTGCTGACAGGTAAGGCAACGTGAAACAAACTCATCAATATCTCTTTTCATCCCAGGCCACCAAAAGAGTCCCCTCAAGTAGTGGTACATCTTGGTGGAAATAGGATGAACAGAGTACCTCGATCTGTGCTCCTCAGCCAACAGCTCCTGCCTGACGTCCTCTGGGATGTAGTGTGTAAGGTCTCGGGTCTTTAGTGGATCCTTATTGGGTCTATAGTGGTCCTGTGTGGTTGACGGCCAGGGCTTGCCGTTGAGTCAGAGTCAGCGTCCAGCGATGTGGACGTCTGATGTTGAACTCAGCGACAGGGGATCTGGACGTCAGTCTGTAGGTGGTTCAGTAGGCGACCAGAGATGTTGACGTCGACTAACCAGTCCTGTTGAAATAGGGCAGCCCGAGAGCAGAGTTCCTTCTTCTCCTTTCCTCTCCTTTCTTCCACCTTTGCTTTTCTTTGTTTTCCACAGCTTCTGTTGGGTGATTTGAGCTCGTGGGAAGGCCCTGGATCGTGTGGCGTTGCTTGATCGGGCGGGAAACGCGTGGTTTTGGTGCGATTCGCGCGGAGTCTTCGAGGGAATCCGGCGCGAGTAGTGACTGTTCGGGGATTGTTTAAGCTTTCTGAGGTAGGGACTTAACCCCTATAACCTTCCCCAACAAACCAGCATGCCCAATTAAGTGAATTGGTGTGCAAATCATGATTTAGGGTTTGGGTTGTATCATGCCGGAATTGAGGGTGAATTGGACAATCTAGGTGTTAGAATGTTTAATTATGATGTTCTGGTAGTGTGGATTGATGAGAGGAAGTGTTTCCCTCCATCAGCCAGATTTCTGTTGAGTTTTTCTGCCCATTTGAACTGATTCGGTTCAGTTCTGGGTATAGGGGACTGAAGATATCAACGTCCACATCTGTTGACATTGAGATCTTCAGGGCTGATTTAAACGACAAGGTCGATTGCCGTTTAATCAGGATAAATGACATGGTGAGTGCCGTTTACCTCAGATTGGCGGCAATCGATGTGGCCGTTAATCTACTGTGTCCCAGCAGACTTGAGTTGTGTGTTTAGAGGCGATTGACATGTGATGTCCGCCCTAATAGCACATGTGGGCCAGACTTAGAGTGTGACTCCGCCTGTGCATTTGAGTGGTTGTGACTCGAGGTGTTTACTATTGTACGGGGTTTCAGACGTTGAGTGTGTTCTGTCTGTTGTACGCGCGTTGCGTTACCGTGTACCCGTTTCTGTTGTGTTACCTAGGCGTGGGTGCGACTTCGTCTAGACGACTAGCGTGTGGTTGTCTTCCTCTAGTGAGCCAGGACGCCGAGTGCGACTCTGTCCTGTGCGTACTCCTTGTGGTGGTTTTGAGCCGGTCTCCGTGGAGCCCCTTCTCTACCGCTAGGGTCAAGCGTAGGGGAAAAACCGGTCGTGGACCAGACGCGAGAGAGAGCGTCTGTAGTGTGCACACGTGGCTGGGGTTGAGAGCCTCTGTGGTGATGGGACGCCGAGCCACAAACCCTAGCTGAGTCCTACTTGCTGTGTGTGTGAGTGTGTGTTACTGAGCCGCGAGGTTTACAGTTTTGTGTTGTGGTGCGACGTGTACTTACTTTCAGTTTTTACTTTCCGCACTTAGTTCTGTTGCCGGTGGGGTTACTTTTCCCTACTGGGTTTCTTTTCTTGAGACTCACTCCCTTCCCTTTCAGGTGGGTCTTCGTCGACTCCCGTTCCAGGCGAGTCTAGCCACTCCGGTGTTGGTGCTCCCTAGCTGCAGTGAGTAGTACTTTTTGTTGTACTTCTGTACTCTGTACTTTGCTCAGACTCTGAGTTGTATATATTATGTTCATAGTGGAATTTTACAGCTTTGCATGGTGTGTATCTTCTTACATATAGTCTCCTCGAACTTTCACTTCCTACCCTTCCGAGCTTGTCTCGTGGGTTAGCGGGTCAGAATTCGGGTTACTAGTTGTTACTGGTAATGCGGATTCTGGGTCGTTACATAGAGTCTGCCTCTGAACCTGACCTCGCTGTCCTCGTCCAGCTCGACCTCTAGCATCTGCAACACGTCTGCCAAATCTACATCTGCACTCTGCGCCTCTATCACCTGCTGATAAATCACTGGGCGAACTGTCATGCTGGTCAACACTGCTCTCTCCCGGAGTATCGACGGAGAAAACACTCCCTGAGTAGCGTCCTCCAGAAGCCTCTAGTGTCTAACCAACAAAGAACTCAAGTGGGATCTCCTACTCAAAGCGTCCACTACGACATTAGCCTTTCTCGAGTGATAGGAAAGAGTAAAGTCGTAGTCCATCAAGTACTCGACCCACCTACACTGCCTAAGGTTCAGATCTCTCTGTGTGAAGACATACTGTAAGCATCGATGATCCGTGAACACCTCGAACACCTCACCGTACAAGTAATGTCTCTACAACCTCAAGGCAAACACGACCATTGCAAGCTCCAAGTCGTGTGTCTAGTAGTGCTGCTCATGCTTCTTCAGCTTGACGAGAAGCATAAGAAACTACCCGCCCATGCTGCATTAACACGGCACCAAGACCAATCCCCGAAGCGTCCGTGCAGACAACAAAGCCGCCACTACTGAACGCAGCATTGTTGACTATGCACTTTCGTTGTCCAGAGTTCTTCGCACACGTCAATATACTCACCTTCTCTAGACTATCTCACAAATTTAAAATAGCAAATATGAACTAGCAAAGTGGTGAGAATAGGTCATTTCCATGGAGAGGCTCACTAGAATTTGACTTAAACTACTTTGACTTGAAACCATTCTAACGAACACATTTTCACCAAAATAACATTGCATTAAAAGTAATTTTGTTAACAACATCAATTAAATTCCTCACAACTCGACAGATCAAAGATAGCGAAAGAACAAGCTGAATTGAATTATAGCTCAGGGGATGAACGGTCAACAAAAGTAGCTCTCTACAAATACCGAATCAATACTCTCAAAGCTCAAGGATCGGATAGAAAATAAGAAATAACATATAAACGTTTCAATTATGCAAAAAGAAATACCAAGAACATGAGATATTGCACTCAAAGATCCAGATGAGACAGTGAAGAAATCAAAGAACTTAATCAAAGATTGAAACTGAAAGCAATATGAACTATAAAAATTCAGAACATTGTACCCTCATAGCTCGAGGGATGAACCGAAAATCTAAACTGAGAGTTTACTGTTGCTGAAGCCAATTTCTAATTCTACCAAATTCAACTATGGATCTGACTCTCCAGAAGCTCTCAATCTCTCACAGCTCTCTTAGCTCTCACAGCTCTCACAGGAGAAAATAAACAAATAAATCTACCTCCCTGCAGCCAAACCCCTGCTGCTGCAGACCTCTCGAATGCTTACAGAAAGAACAGAAGAAGCATAAGAAGAAAATATAGTAGTCCTTCGAGCAGCAAGAGAAAGAAATAATGCAGAAGAATTGGACAACACAATTAAGAAGAAATAGACAAAGTAATTGCCCCTAGATCACCCTCCAGGCAGATGAAATCCTCCAAAATAATACTGCATAAGAACAAATGCTGAACCTCCGAAGAACACAACCCAGAACAATCCCCCAATTGTTGAATTCTCAGATCCTTACAGTAAAGATAATCCCAAAATCTCAACCTAAAACCCCCAACAATACTGAACTGGCGAAGAAAGGAAAAAGTTAAGAAAAGCCAGCCTCCTAACAACTGCAGAACTGAACAACCTAAATTGTCGAATTCCTCCCAAATTGCTAAAAAACAAGAAGAAAGAAGAAGGGAACACCCGATCTCTCACACAGTAGAGAGAACTAAAGAAAGCACAGAAGCAATGGAATCAGAATTAAATGCAACAAACGCCACTAGATTGAACTCTTCAACGCAGAGAAAATGGGAACTAAATGCAGAAGAAATGACGAAATCAGATTCCACTGGATCCTCCTCACAGCAGTCGAACTAAATGATGAATCCCTTCTAGTAGCTCACAGAAGAACAGAAGAAATGCTCAACTCCCTCAAATGTCGAACTATCTATCACTGCTTAACCATTAAACCAAGAACAGAAGAACTGAACAAATGCATTGGATCGAAGTCCAAACACAGCAGGATTGAAAAATGCAACACAATAGATCTATCTCTCTATTCCCAGCATAAACGAAACAAATGTCGACAGTAGAGGAGAAGAAGAAATCCCAGATGAAGAACAAAGAACAAACCGAAATCCCGGACCCCAAAACCTCTGGAAAATCTCACAGCAGTACAGAAGAACAGAAGAATTCTGAAATCTCCAACCCCTACAGATGCCGAAAGGAAAAATACAGAAAAATGTGCTAGAGAAAACCCAAAAAAAATCTGAACTAATCAACCCCCCGGACTTGAGGACCTTGGGTCCTTTTATAGGCACCCGAGCTCTGCCTCTACACATGCGCCAGACTCACACGAGCTCCATCTGCCCCAAATCGCCGCTTCCCACCTCCAGATCAGCACCATCGCGCACCCGATGCACTGCACGGGCTCAATCCGCCTCTGCCCATCGCCAGCTGCAACAGGTCCGCTCGCCATCTCAACTGGGCATCGCATCACACACCGCGCACAGCCTGAGCTGCCTAGCCGCATGATCTCCACCGCCTAGCCCAGCTGCTGTATCTGCTGCGCACGGGCTTCAGCAGCCCTGAATCGCACCCAGCAGATCTGCTTCCTGCCTCTGTGTGCCTCTGATCAAGCCGCACCCTACTTTGCACGGGCTCCACCAGGTCGCCGCGCCCTTGGTCCAACCAAGCTGCATCACACTGCCACCAGCGCTCCTGGTCTGCACCGCCTTCTGCTTCGCCAGCAGCCTCTAGCCAGCTCGCCGTGCACGCTCTGCCGCTTCGCACACTAAAGCCCACCTCCACCGCCAGGCTCCATCCGCATACCCGATCCGTGCGCCAGCTACCCGGGCCCTATCACCGCGCACACATAGGCTCTGGTCGCCCCAGCCACACACACACAGGTTCTGGCAGCCCCAGCCGCACACAGCTTCTCCTTGCTTATGCTGCTTGCCGCCTTTGACCTGGTGGGAAAAAAAATTGGATAAAGTAGTGATGTGTGTGGCCCAATTAGGTTTAGATGAGAAGGGTAAATGGCCTGAGGATTATTATTAAAATTTATTTAAAATTTTGTTTTATATACAAACTAATATTTGAAAGAATTAGAGGATGTTTATGAGAATATTTATCAAAGATTATTTATATATGTAAAAAGAGACAATATTTTTATTAGTTAAACTATCAAAAAGGCATTGACCTTATTAAATGGAAATCTAACTATGTGTTCTACCCAAGAATTTAACTGAAATTTCTCAAAAAACCTATTTAGGGATGAAATGAAAATTACAATCAAATTGCACAATATTTACAGACAACGAATGTCTAATTTCAAATATATGTATGAAATTTAGCGCTAAAATTTTTGTAATTATCACTCCCCCCTACTTGAACATTGCTAGTCCCTTAGCAATAAAAATTATTCCAAATATAGTACTAGAAGATGTAATGTCTCATGCTAAATAGTCATCATGTAAAAGATTAATGTAGAGATATGTCTTTCCTAAATTGTAAAGGCTTATGGCAAGAAATTAGTGCACAAGTGATAGCCCACTTAAGAGTTCACATCAGCCCTCCTGGAGCTCCTCTGTCTCAGCTAGTAATTGAGATTAGATTAGTTCGAGGGAGAAGAAAAGAATTGTGGAATAAGATCCTTGCTCAGTCAGATTGGGTTGTTCTCTCAGTTCAATTCTGCCCAACTTCCTTAAGGATTATTTCTCTGAGTTGAGGACTTTGCCCCTTTATTTGCACTTTGTGTACTCAGGATTTTTCTTTCTTTTTCATCCATAATGCTGCACAACCCATCACTTTTCAAGAGTAGCGAGTCCAACTTTACTCAGATCTAGGGCATTTTTCATGGATATATTTTTTTCTTTTGCTTTTTCTTTTCTTTTCTTTTCCTCTTGAAGGAAGGATGGACAGTCAGGTTCCTTGATCACATGCCTTCACTTCCTTCACAATTCACTTAAGGGGAAGGGAGAAAACCAATCACCTCTCTCCTACTAGCCTTGACAAATTTGCTACATTCGGGTTCAGCTAGTCTAAGTGGCTGTGTAGTGTGTGTATGAAAACCTCTTGCCATAAATCCTTACATAAGGTAGATAAGAAGTATATGTAATCCTTTACTAGAGGCTACCTGACATGGATATTTGTAAAGGAGTGTGACAACTACAAAATTTTAATGGTTAAAGATCAGATACATAGTTTGCGTTTTGCAGTGCCAAGCATTTTTTTATTCAAAGATGAAACATTGTGAAATTTTTATTTGCACATGCTCAAAATAAAGAAAGAAAACGAAGCATTAGTTAGGATGGGGACTACGAATGCATGCTTATTCTACCTCTCCCCCGTACTTATTTACAGGAAAAGAAAGTAAGATAGAGAATTACCTGATAAAGGAAATATGTACACATGGGTTGCCTCCTAAGAGAGCTAAGTTTATCGTCTTCAGCCAGACGCAATTAAGCTCCATTTGGATCAGCTAGCTTGGTAGACTCAATTTTCAAGGAATGTGGGCTTTTAAAGAAATGCTTTAACCTTTGCCCATTAACAGTGAATGATTGTCCAGTTTTAGGGTCAAGAATGACGACATCACCATTGTCACAAGTTTTGACAACAGTGTAATGACCATCCCATCGGGACTTCAATTTTCCCAGAAACAGACGAAGCCTTGAATTAAATAACCAGACCTTATCATGCACTTGAAAAGTTTTTCTATGAATGTGTTTATCATGGAATGCTTTGGCCTTGGCTTTATAAATCTTGGAACTTTCATAGGCCTCATTTTTTAGTTCTTCTAGCTCATTCAGATGTAGGGTCCTTTGTTGACCAGATTGGGCTAAATCAAGATTCACCTGTTTAATAGCCCAATAGGCTCTATGCTCAAGTTCTACCGGTAGATGACAAGATTTTCCAAAAACAAGCCGGTAAGGGGACATTCCAATGGGAGTTTTGAAAGTGGTTCGGTAGGCCCACAATGCATCATCTAACCTTTCTGACCAGTCTTTCCTATCAGGCCTAATCGACTTCTGAAGAATGTTCTTAATCTCCCTGTTTGATACTTCCACCTGGCCATTGGTTTGCGGATGGTAAGGTGTTGCCAGCTTATGGGTGATCCCATACTTCCTTAGGACGGTTCTAAACTGAGTGTTAATGAAATGTGGCCCTCCATCACTAATGATTGCCTTGGTCCACCCAAATCTAGAAAAGATATTTTTCTGAACAAATTTGATAACCACCTTATGATCATTGGTCTTTGTGGCAATGGCCTCTATCCATTTGGACACATAATCAACAGCAACTAGAATGTACGTGTATCCAAAGGACAGTGGAAAAGGTCCCATAAAGTCTATCCCCCATACATCAAAAATTTCTACAACCAGAATGGGGTTAAGAGACATCATATCCTTCTTAGAAATATTTCCCATTATTTGACATCTAGGACAGGCCTTACAAAATTGGTGAGCATCCTTAAACAATGTGGGCCAATAGAAACCAAAGTCTAAGACCTTAGCAGCAGTCTTCTTTCCTGAAAAATGCCCTCCACAAGCAAGAGAATGGCAAAACTTGAGGACACTTTGATGCTCACTCTCAGGGACGCATCTTCTTTGTTGCCCAGTTGACGAGCCTAGAGGGGGGGGGGGAATGGGTCTTTTAAAAAATTATTTGATTAGTCCCTGTACTTAAAACGTTCATACAAAGATGTTCTTAGATGAAGGTTAGAGAAGGTTAGTATAAAAGACAAACACACAATAAGCAATCACACAACACAAGGAATTATCCTGGTTTAGACCTCCTCTCCTTAGGAGTCCAACGTCCAGTCCCTGAGCAACAACTCAGGATTCCACTAAGTAGGGTACAGTCCCCCTATGGACAATACAACACCCAGATCAACTGGTCTTCCTTCACACGAAGGGAACTACAACACCCTGGATTCCTCACCAGGTCTTCCTTCACAACAGAAGGGAACAGAACACCCTAGCTCCGCACCAGGTCTTCCTTCACAACAGAAGGGAACACAACACAAAAAGAATAAACAAGAATTCAAGCCCCTAGATCAAGCTTTAGCAAGTCAAGATCTGAAGCTACTAGCACTGAGAGCAAAATAATCTAAACAAGGCACTCTCTCTCAGAACTATACTAGCTCTCTTAGGATTTCTATTACAGCATAGAGAGCAAAGAGCTAAAGACACACTAGAATTGAATTCTTGGCTCTCGGATTCTTTCAGAAGATCTGTAATACTTGTAGTATTCAATGGTAAGTCACTTTGAGAACTTCTGGAGCTACTATCTTGAATTTATATCTCCAATTCGAAATGTAGTCGTTAAAGTAACCGTTGTCTCTTTGTTTAATAGACATTAGACTGATTGAGACTTGGAAGCTTCTAATCAACAGACTTTTATCCATTTGTGTACGCAAAGAGATAGGATCGTCTGGCGTCTATATGGTCCGACGTTGTACAACAAAATATCTTTAGGACCCTGCACATATTAAATGCTAGAACAGTAGATAGCTAGGCTGTCTCTTGTTGTCAGTAAACGTTGATGTGAATATTTACCAAGAATAGTAATTCCATTTTGCTTTATTAAAAAGATGTTAGCAGAGTATGCACGATAATGGAAAGATCTCATCTGCATGCATGCAGAGATGCGTTCTGTCTTCATTAAATGCACAGTAGTCAGACAGATATGAGAAGACTTTGACTATTCAACGCTTTCAGAAATAAGATAAATATCAAGTCGATATAAACCATAAAGTTGTTGCCAATATGACTTATGAAATTGTTATGATCAAGTGTTTACTGAAGAAACCGTTATGAGTACTTAACAAGTCGTTATAGAAAGCAAATCGTTGTATTCATTAAAGGAATCGTTATGAATACTGAAGAAATTGTTATAGAGAGCAAATCGTTATGAGCGCTAAAGAAATCGTTACACAAAATAAATCGTTATGAGCGCTAAAGAAATCGTTACACGAAGCAAATCATTATGAGCGCTAAAGAAATCGTTACACGAAGCAAATCGTTATGAGCTCTAAAGAAATCGTTGCGCGAAGTAAATCATTATGAGCTCTAAAGAAATCGTTGCGCGAAGCAAATCATTATGAGCTCTAAAGAAATCGTTGCGCGAAGCAAATCGTTATGAGCTCTAAAAAAACTCGTTGCGCGAAGCAAATCGTCATGAGCTCTAAAGAAATCGTTGCACGAAGAAAATCGTTATGAGCTCTAGAGAAATCGTTGCGATAAGAAAATCGTTACGATGAGCAAATCATTATGATGACTAAAGAAATCGTTGCGATGAGCAAATCGTTACGATGACTAAAGAAATCGTTGCGATGAGCAAATTGTTACGATGACTAAAGAAATCGTTGCGATGAACAAATCGTTACGATGACTGAAGGAATCGTTGCGATGAGCAAATCGTTACGATGACTGAAGGAATCGTTGCGATGAGCAAATCGTTACGATGACTGAAGGAATCGTTGCGATGAGCAAATCATTACGATGACTAAGGAAATCGTTACAGGAATGATTTGATGGTAATCCATATGATGTTTCAGTCTTATAAAGAAATCGTTAAGATACTTGTGAAACCGTTATGATATGAAATCGTTATAGCTCTATTAAAAACGATATACATGAAGGAAATCGTTGTGACTTTCAACAGAAGTTGATGTGGACTTGGAGAAATATCATCTTGACTTTGTTAATGCTTCAGAAGGGTAATACTTACCAATATTGGCTTGTTTGTCCTTGGTGTATTTCCTGTGCTTGGACATCATAGAATATGAGTTAGAGAACTTTGATAGGGTTTTGTTAATCACCAAAATAAATATGTAATTAATTAAAATTGTATGGAGACAGACTGATCATCAATCTCCCCCTTTTTGGTGATGATAAAACTTATCAGGAAGTATGAATTTGCGGAATGTAATATTTCAGACATGCTAAGAATGTTTCTCCCCCTTTTTGTCATTAAGAAAAATGATAAACGTCGACAAAGAAGAAGAGAAAAGATGGAAGGGCACTCAACCAAATATATTTGATTAGTTTTGAGGAGTTATAGGTAAATAATAAGCAGGAGACAATAGGGAGGCAAAGTGCCTGATGACAGGGAGTGCCTGGCGTTCCTGCGCTTCAAAAAAAAGCTTGAAAGGCCCCAAATTCAATTTGATAGGAGGGTCCCATAGTGGGAGCCATCCTTTTGATATCCTGGATTTCAACCTGAGTGAGTTGGGCACCCTCAGGAATGATGGTAATAAAGGAAGGAGGTGTAGGTGGATTGAAGATAGAGGTTGGAGTTATGGTAGGGAGAGCAGAGGGTCCTGAGGAGGAAGGACCAGAAGAAGATGGCCCATCTGAAGAGGATGTTGGTGGAATCTGAGGAGAAGATGGTGGAGAAGGAACAATGGTGGAAGAAACAGGAGATGCAGCAAATTGAGTGGGAAATGGTTGAGGAGAGGATACAGATCTTAGATGGGGTCGTTTAAAGGTGGTTGGAGCTGGAGGTGCAGTGGAAGAAGATGGTGGAGAAGGAGCGGCTGGAGTGGGAAGAGTAGAAGAGGCAGGGGGCTCAGGAGCTACAGCCTGGTCTGCTCTTTTAGCTACCGGTTCCACTGGATTAAGAATCTCCTTTCCTAGCCCAGACCCCTAACAGATATCAGAATCTTCAATAGGCAAATTCTCAGAAGGCTGAACTGCAATACTTGGCCCTGATGGCCCTGCTGGAGCATCAACTGAAGGCCCTGATGGCAGCTCCACAAGATCAACACCAATTGGCCCGGATGGCCCTGCATTACCTTCACTTTGCCCTGAAGGCTCACACTCTTGAGGAGTAGGATCTTTGGGTCCTACAGTCTTCAAAATTTCAGACACCATCACCTTCATAGAGCGCAATTCCTCATTGAACCACTTCATGGCATTACTGATTTGAGAGATGTCATTTGATAGAGATTCATGGCGCACAATGACAGAACTCACAGCTGACTGCACTGATGTCAAGACTTCACCTTGATCATCCAATCTCTTCAAGATAGGCTTCAAGTGCAGCTTCTTTAGAATTTTCTTCTGCCTTCTGTGAGCAATTTTCTTGCTTAGGCTTCTCCTTTCCACTTGCTCCTCGACGTCTATTGGAACTTCAATATGCTCTTCATTTACAGGAGCATCTTCATAATGTGCCCCTTGAGATGCTGCTTCCTTCTCAATATTTTGCTCCCCCTGAATAGGAGACTCCTCCACAATTCTTCCTTGCTCCCCCTGAATAGGATCATCTATCAATACAGAATTTTCAATGTGGCCAGATACCACAATCTAATCAACCAAACTCCCACCAGTGTTTTGAATCACTGGGGTGGAGTGAATGGAGTCTAATACTTGTCAAAGCACAGATGCCACAGAGGAGGTGGGAAGTGGATCCTCTGAACTTCTGACAGAATCTGCCATTGCTACATTTTCTTGAGCTACCGGAGTTTCCATTGCAACTTCTCTGTTGGCAGCTATTTCTTGTGAGGCTCTAGGCACTGCGGCCTCTTCTGCTGCTGGTTCTGCAACTGCTGATGGACCCTCTGACTCTACTGCTACTGCTTCGTGCTGGACATCTTGGGCTTCCCCTAGGATGGGTTCACCCTCAGCCACTGAGGTCTTGGTCCATACTCCGTTGACCACTGAAAAACCACTTTTCCTTAGATTTCGAGACCTAATTGCTTGGCCCATCTTTTCTACAACGGCGCCAGACACGTCTACTCCAAAGTGCTGAAAACCTTTAGTGAGCAAATGAGCATAAGGCAGGGATATATTTAACTTACTCTTGGTATCCCAAATTTGATCACGGGCAAACTTCATCCTTTCCATCATCACTTCGGCCATGTTGATTTCTTGGTTCTGAACTGCCCAAACATCATATCCGAGTCTGCCTTGGTGCATGTTGAGAAAGTAGCACTTCTAGGAACAAGTATTTGACAGACTACGAAGTGCAGAAGGCGATTGAAGGCATTCAACTGATTGATATCCAATTTGCCATCTTTCAGTCTAAATTCTGAACCAACAATACCTAGACCCTTTTCCTGGGTGTCTACAGAGTGGATTCCACTATGACCAGACGTGCTCACATCAAATAGTGTAGCAACCTGAATTTTTAAGAAAAAAAAATTAAATAAAGAATTTAAAACCTAGCTAAATGGATATTTAAATGAAAAGAGCATTAAATAAAACCCATTAAATGGAAAAGAGTAATGGGCTTTACTTAATGGATCCTCTAGAATTTATTGGGTCAAAAATATGAATTTACAAAGGGAGAATAATAGGAAAATACCCTAAATTCGTAACTAAATTATTACCTAAATAGAAAAGGGGTATTTAATGCATTAAATAGGAAGTTAGAGTTGGAATTGGATTCCTAAACCTACCCCATATGGTTTAGCACGAATTTGGATCTCTTCCTAGCCTAAATAGAGATTGGAAAGCAAGGACGAAAGGTTGGAGTTAGGAAATCTCTTAATTAAGAGCAATTAGAGTAGAAATAGGAATAGAAATTCATGCATGCATAAATACACCTCATCAACCCTCTTGGCAGACCCTAGCTCGTTGCCAAGGTTGCTGGACGTGGGGAAGAGGTCAAGGAGGAGAGGATCTCATGGGAAGAAGGTGTTCTTGAAGCTTCTTCCTCGTTTTTGGGAGTTTCAACCCAAGAAGACAAATAAATCCAAAGGTAGGCATTCTCACAAGCTAAATTCTGAAATTTCGTCTGTAGGTTCTTCCTACCCTCTTGAAAGAAACCCAAGTTTCATATTTTCCATCCATCATATCTTTTGTTCTTAATTTTTGAAGTTCTGCAAACATGATAACCCCGAGACATCATGTTAAATCCATATCTCCTCGTATACTTGATCCCATGCTATGAAATTTTTATTGCAAATACTTGATCTTGTTAGAGATCTTTTGACCCTAAAAGCCCTAATTTTTGTTGAGCATGTTACTCGAATTAAATCCATCTTGCTCCCTGTGTCATGTTCTATGTTACTCGTCCTTGTTCGTTCTCAAACCATGTTCAAACCCTGTTCTCTCTCAAATCCCTATTTACTGGAAGTACTCTCGTATGTCTAGTTTCATTTGCCACTGGTTTCATGATTTTTCATCGCATATATAATTAGTTATGATATTCTGAACAACCCTTTATCAAGAATTGATATCCCTGGTCCGCAATCCAATGTCTGCTTTGACTCCTGTCAGAGTCAGGCGCAGACAACCAGAAGGCGACGCCTCAACATGTCGCTTTCTGGGCTCCGATTGCGACAGCCTACCTGTCGCGATCAAGAAGGCGACAGGTGTACCGTCGCGTTCCCAGTACCCGATCTGTAAGCCCTGTCGCGACCCGTACAGGACCCTGTCGCGTTCCATCATACCCCTGTCGCGATCCTCACTGGCCTATGTCGCCTTCACAGGAATTTTGGTGAAAAACCCATAAAAATATTTCTGTCACTTTCTAAATAATCCTTATGCCTTTTTACAGTTATACCCCCGGTTAAAACCTTGCCTAACAATGGAGCAATATTGAATAATTTTAAATACATCTTTACGACTTATTTCTATCTTTGATTCCTCTTGCACTTGCACACACATAAACCATCCATTTATGGCTGAAATCTTGCAGAAAATATCTCATAATGTAGCTGGTAATTTATTGAAATAAAGTACATTAATTGCCCTATTTTAAAGGACTTGTATTCGTTTCTTGCGTTGTTTATAATACCGATATCGATGCTCCAGTGTTCTAGAATTTCTCTAGAACGTCAAGCACCTGTTTTATATACACACTTTACTTGGCTTGTGGTGAACTCTCCGTCGGATATTTCTTTTGCCGGACTAGTGAACTCTTGCACAAGGCCTCCGTAAGTCTCCTCTGTCCATGGATTCCGACATGGTCGACAAGCCGGTTGTACCCTAATACCTATGATACCCTTTAGGGATCTATATGATCAAAACGGCTATTAGAGATTTATTCTCGTCTTAAATCACGCCGGACCTCTGGACCTGTGCATAACAAGGCCAGTGGTAGGGTCGTGAGTTCCACCTAACTGCCAATACCAAGTGCGCATGTTGTGCAACTGTTACTATCGCCTGTTACTCATCGCTTTACGTGCAATGTCCACTAGCTCTCATCTATACTCGACTCGCTCATCTATTCACGTTCACTCTACTATCTCGTCTATTCATCTAGTGATCTCATTTATTTCTTGGTACTCTCTATTTTTGGCTAATTAAATGATTGATTGTCTATGATAAAAACATGACTATGCTAGGCAACATTATAAGGTCCCGGTCTGGTCCTTGGGAGGAGCACCTGAAAGGCTATAACTCGCGGGGGTATAATGATCTGGGTGATGGCATACACCTAACGCATGAACACGCAAGATTTGATCTATGACAATCAATTAATCAAACAGTCAATTATTGGTTTACTTGAATCTCGTGGTTGAAAGAATATCGACCAACACTTGCTATCGTGACTTGTGCACTGTCGTGCAACTTTACTTGTTATCTTGTTATACGGCCAATCCGATATCAACACTTTTCGTGCTATACACTCATGCATTGTGCTATTGTTTCTCATTATCGTGTACCAGTACTTTCTATATGTTTCTCGTTACTCTCTCTAGATATCCTGCTTTACAAGACATTAAACACTTAAAGCATGCTTGATCCTGAGATTTAAGTCCTACTGGGCGTTATCGCTCACCCTACGTTATTTATCGTTGTGTTCTCAGGTGAGACCGAGGATGAACCATACACTCAAGAGGACGGGAATGACCTAGAGTGTTGTCTTGAGTACCCTAGCGTCCTATTCTATATTTAGCATTGTAGTAGTTAGGTTTGAAGTTTAGTCTTTTACTTTCTTTTAATGTAATTGGGCCTCATAGATTGGCTCTGATATTAGTTGTTGTAACTAGGCATCGTAATGTATTAATGAAAAGAATTTGCTTTAGTATTATTCAGTGTGCAATGGTTTGATGTCTAGTGCTCGCTCTATACCCGTTCACTTGCAACTGCCTTCGCGCTCCGATATTCCGCGTCGGGGCGTGACAAATAGGGTCTTCAAAACTTCATGGTCAATCTTGATTTGGGTTCCCTTGACAGATGAAATCAAGGACCCGTCTGCCTCTATTCTCAAACACACGTAAAACGCCTTCACGAGGTCTGGATAGCTTACCTCAGAGAAGGTGGTGATTCCCACCCACTTCATCCTTCTCATAGCGACCACTACACTGATCATACCATTCTTCTCAAGATCCGCAACATCTACCGCCTTATTCCCAAAAATCTTGGTCTTCACGAAAGTAAACCTTTGCTTGGCCGATAGAAACTCAGCACTGTAACCACCCAAACTGCCGGAGACAATGGACGATGCCATGGACTTTGGGTGAGGAAGATTTTCTGGAGGGTTGAGATGGAAAGTGAAGAGAAAAGCCCTCAAGAAATTCATCGCGGGAAGAAGAGAGGAGCTTCAAATTAGCAGAAAGTCGATGTCGGAGTCATTAGGGCATCGGCTCAGGCAACCAGACGAAAGAGGGAAAAAGTGTAAGGTAGGAGATGAATCCTTTTCACATCGATTTTGAAGTTAAATAAGGCTTTACCGAAAAATGAAGCGCCAAAAGGTCGCAGAAAACGACAAACAAGTTTGACCAACTCAACATACTTTAGAAAGAGAGCGGCCAGGAGAGATAACCTAACTTCCTTTTGCTTAAAGGCATTGGAGAGAAAGTTTTCTTAAATTCTGAAAATTTATTTATCAGTTTTGAACAGAAATAATTTCACAAATTACACATGCCCAATTCCCTTCTAAGAGATGTGAACTTCTCTTCGGGTAAGGCTTTTGTGAAAATATCTGCTAACTGACCATTTGTATCAATAAATGATATGTCTAAATTACCATTAGCTACATGATCTCGAATAAAGTGATATCTAACCTCAATCTGCTTGGTCCTTGAATGATGTACTAGATTTTTGGTGAGATTTATGGCACTAGTGTTATCACACACCAGGGATAGACTTGATGTGCACTCTATAGTCCTCAAGCTGTTGCTTTATCCATAGGAGTTGTGTACAGCAACTTGCAGCAGCCACGTACTCAGCTTCAGTTGTTGAGAGTGCTACTGAATTCTACTTCTTGGAGGACCAGGTGTTAGGATCGGATACTCGGTGATGGCAAAGCTAGAAAGGGGGGTTGAATAGATTTGCAGCGGAAACTTAAGCAATTTAAAAACTACTTCGGATTAAAAGATCTACTCAATCAAAACCCCTTTGATCTAATGTAATGTGTGTGAATAAATTAATAGTTAGTGTGTAGACGAAATCCCTATGCATGCATCTAGCGCAATACAATGCAAACCACAAATCAAACCACAGTGCACAAGGGATTTTTTAGGTGGTTCGGAGATCACACCACGTGACTCCTACGTCCACCCCACACAGTGAGGACACACTACTCAACAATTGAGTACAACACACACACGAGCACACCGACTCAACCACACACACACGCTAGATCAGGTTCACAACAGATCAGATCCTCTAGCCTTGATCTGATCCACAAACCACGTTGTCTGATGCAAACAAGCAATCAGAACAACAATCCACACTTGCACAGCATCCACGTACTGATCTCAAATCAGTGCACACACACAAATATATGAGAGTAGTGAAAAGAGAAGAGTTTTGAGATGAAGAATCAAATCCCGATGTAGATCTCTTCTCGTTGGTCGTCCAGAAGACTCCAAGCTTCGTCTTGACAAGTATCAGTTGATGGAGAAGCTTGAACCACGAACGGACCGGCTTCAACGCTGCTTGGAAGGTTGTTCTTCTTTGTTCTGGGCAGAGAGATGAGCAGGGCAGCAGGAAGAAAGCCTTCTTCTTGACCTTTGCTTAGGGTTTTGGTATGGTGGCTCCTTGCTGCAAAAATAGCCTCATATGATCCATATATAGTGGTGTCCAAGCATAGAGAGTCGTGCTAAAAGGAAACACCAAAATATAGATCATATCCCGGCCATTAGATCTTCCCGAAACTCCGTCTGTCGACAGCCGACTTGCTGCTGTCGACAGATGCTGCAGGTTTGCAAGAAACCGGAAGACTGGGCTTTCTGGAAATAGATTTCTGAGTGGATCTGTCGACAGACGAAAATCATCTGTCGACAGATGCACTATTCATCTGTTGACAGATGCAATATCATCTGTTGACAGGTGCACTATTTCAGCAACTTGTCTTGTTCGTTTGCACTTGGATTTTGGGCCTTGCTTGTGTACATTCACACCTACATTAAAAGACATAATTAGTGAGATATAATGAACATATAAAACATGTGTTTCATTTGCATCCAATTGTCATTCTCATCAAGTTTCACACATTCATAACACATCAATTTTGTCTTGTTCATGAAATGTTCATCATCAAAAACAAACATACCATTTGTGAACATTTCACAAAACATCAATTAGTATTGCTCATCATCAAAAACACTTAAGCACTTGTTGTAACCCAACATTCTCCCCTTTTTGATGATGACAAAACTTTCATTTTTTGCACAATTGATGTTTCTCCCCCTTTGGCAACATCCAAAAAGATAAGTCATGCACAATTGGATAAGAATGAAGCAAAGAATTGTGTGACCACATAACGGAATTGTGAAAGATATGAGTGGGGAATGATTGTTCAATTAGAATCTTAAGGTTGAGAACTGGTTTATACCCATTGCAAGATGTCATAGACACTAGTATTAAGACACGTAAAAATTCTACAATGGTTAAGAGATAATACTCCGGGAATCTCAAGTTATAGCATTTAGGATACATCGTCCAAAAACACATGAAAGTAAGATAACCCTTGAATAAATCCATTAAAGAAAATCATATATCTTAGTGGTGATTTTCAGTTGGTAAAGGAAGGTAATGTCCACATAAACATTTGACAATTGACAACCCATTGCCCTTGATTTAAATCTTGGAGGCTCCACTCTATTTCAAGCATTTGAACAATTTCTTTGTCAAGTTAATGTGGGAAAAATAGTAATTAGGATCACTTTCACCTTTTGACGTGAAGGTAGACATGAGGGATGCCCGTACCCCCAGTTACTCAGTGTGAGTGACCATCATACCATTGTGCAGAGATAATGAAAGGACTTTTTGACGCGAAGACAGACATTTGTTATGCCCATGTCCCGGTTACTAAGTGATACTCATCATTGCTCTACCTTTGTCCCATTTCAAATACTTTTTATGAACTTTTGAGTGTTTGAAATAGGTAGCTTTTCTCATTTTTTTTAATATTTTTAACAATCAAGGTCAATGATTATTTAATGTCAATGATTAATGTAAAACATTAAGTTCAAAAACCTTCTTACTTATCAAACCATTTAGAAACATGATAATCCACAAGGAGCCATTCAAGTGAGTTAGGTTAAAATCATTAGATTTGATGAATTTTCTAGATGACACAACCTAGACTCAAGCACAAAATATTATATCAAAAATCATTGTGATTGATTCAATGTCTTTGATACTATGTGAATATGAAAGGTTGCAATGAGTAGTAAGTCCTTCTCCCCTTGCATCAATAATATGAACAAATATAAAAAAGGATTCGATAAGATGAAGATTTATCATTTAAATGTGTATCTGTCGACAGCAAGGGAGTGCCTGTCGACAGATGCACTCAGACCTGAAGGACTTGGTTCTGAGAGGTCAAAACCTGTGCTTGGCTGTCGACAGATGGAATTCGTCTATCGACAGAAACACTCAGAGTTCAAAAAGTGGTTTTCTGTGAAGTCATATTGTCGACAGTGTGGGTCAGGGCTGTCGACAGGAGCTTTGAAACTGCAGCTTTAAGGCTTTGAATTGAGAGTGACATGACCCATAAGATTGAGGGATAAATACACATCGAGTATGAAGGGTATCCCTTATGAATTTCACTCACCTAGCCTTAAACTTACTCTCCCATAATGTTGCATGTGATGAGATAACATTCAAGCAATTCAATCATGATTTACACATTCATCACAAGCAGTTGCACACAAATTCATGAGCATTCATGAGCATTTCAAACTTACTCCCCATAACACATGCATAGAAAATGTATCAAGCAATTCACACGTTATTAAGCACACAACTAGCCTTATGCATTACATGACTTTTGGTACTTGGCGGAGTATTTACTCACGCATAATGATAGTTTCCAAACAGGCATAACTTGTTTTTCCACATGTCATCATTTGATATACCAAGAGGTCATGAGTACAGTTACACAAGTAAGATGTCATGATTCCAATTGCTAAGAGGCATTGTCATGTTGGGGTATCAAACAAATACATTCTTCATTCCTCAGATAGAATTAAAAATCCATTTCAATTCGTAGTTCAAAACTGAAGTGATAAGAGATTTTACCTGAGCAGTCTTCAATCTCAGTTAAAAAAAAAATACCTTTATTCTCCATCATTTCTTGCCTTACACAGCCAATGTCATGAATCCATTCTAATTTTTGGCTGCAAGACATCTCAGCTTGTTGATCAAGCATGTTTTGGGACCCACACTTGCTTGGGTCCTGCAACGACATTAAGGTTAGGATGATATAACAAAGATTTCAAAATCCAAAGTGATTTGATTTTTGGATTTTTTGTTGTTTGTGCAGTTTTCCTGTTCATAGATACATGGAATTTTTGATCTTTATGAACATGTTTATCCTTGTATGTATGAACACATGGATATTATGGAGCTTGAAGCATAAACAAATCATGATTTTTATGAGAGTGTTGATTTTTCTTCCAGCAGAATTTAGCAAGATGACCAAGTTTATTGCATTTGTAACAAACGGGTTGAGCATTTACCTGGAGCTTACCATAGTGTGATTGCATTTGCTGGAATCTCTAAGATCCTTTAGAGTACCTTTGATCACCCTGGGTTGAGAAGAAGGAGGTGGTACCCGTTGATATCTCTTGGCGTGATGTGGAGTTGGAGATTTTCTTGAAGCTTTTGAGCTGTTGGAGGAGTTGCGACCTTGTACAATCCTGCTTTCTTTTTCACTTACTTTTTGGATTTTCAGTTGTAACAACATTCTTCTAATTGCTGCATTTTGTTCAAATTTTTATTTTGTTTGAACATTTTTCTTATTTTCACAGAAGCAAGACTTGTGTTTTTCAATCATTTGAATCTTCTGTTTGCAGCTTTTAATGCTACAACTTCTTTTTCTGAAGTCTAAAGCTTGTTTAGCATGACATCCAAACCATTTTTCATTTTGTTCTTTTCATTTTCAAATGAGCAATTTGTTGTTCCAGATCAACAATTTTATTCTTAGAATTGTTCCATTCATCATTTAATGGTCCGTCATGATACATGCATTCAATCTTCTTTCAGATGATTATTTTCCTCAATCAATTGGTTGCATTGCTCTTTATTTGGAATCATGAGCCATGTTAGAGATTTGTTTGATCAATTGATTATTATCAAATTTGAGATTTTATTATGATCAATCAATTTATCATTTTGATTTTACAAATCAGAATTTCAGATTCCACATGATCATGATCTTCTTTCAACTTAGAAAACTTGATTTCGTAGTTTTTAACTTCCTTTTCCAATTTTCATTCTCCATTTTCAATTTTCATTTTCTTCATAGAATGCTTGAGCATTATCAATTATCATTCATTTTCTCCAATTTTCTTTAACTTCTTGTTTGAGATTTTACCTTCTTAAATTGATTGGACAAGTGTTCATAGCATTCTATCAATTCATCATAGGAATATCATCTTCTGAGTCAGAATTAGATATTGATGCGTCAAATGGGTCTGAATTGGATTTACCTAACCTTGAGAGTTTCTTGACGTCTCTAACAGATATGATCTTTCAGATTTGTCTGAACTAGGAGACCTCTTGAGCTGCAGAGCCATGAAGCATTTGTCTGGATTTATTTGCATCTTGCTTGCTTCTTAAAGGAGTCCTGCATTTTATCAACATAGTTATCAAACTCAATACACATTGGTCTATTATAATACTGAGAACAGACATATTTCTGAGTATGGTAGATGAATAAACCAACAACCGAAGTAATCAGATAGTTCAGAATCAATTATAACCTGATCAGAGCAATAAGCACACATAAACAGATATGCCAAATCACAATCGATGAACAGAAAACCTGCTCTGATACCAATTGTTAGGATCGGATACTCGGTGATGGCAAAGCTAGAAGGGGGGGTTGAATAGATTTGCAGAGGAAACTTAAGCAATTTAAAAACTACTTCGGATTAAAAGCTACTCAATCAAAAACCCCTTTGATCTGATGTATGTGTGTGAATAAATTAACAGTTAGTGTGTAGACGAAATCCTATGCATGCATCTAGCGCAATACAATGCAAACCAAAATCAAACACAGTGCACAAGGGATTTTTAGGTGGTTCGGAGATCACACCACGTGACTCCTACGTCCACCCCACACAGTGAGGACACACTCAACAACTGAGTACAACACACACACGAGCACACCGGCTCAACCACACACACACACGCTAGATCAGGTTCACAACAGATCAGATCCTCTAGCCTTGATCTGATCCACACACCACGTTGTCTGATGCAAACAAGCAATCAGAACAACAATCCACACTTGCACAACATCCACGTACTGATCTCAAATCAGTGCACACACACAGATATATGAGAGTAGTGAAAAAGAGAAGAGTTTGAGATGAAGAATCAAATCCCGATGTAGATCTCTTCTCGTGGTCGTCCAGAAGACTCCAAGCTTTGTCTTGACAAGTATCAGTTGATGGAGAAGCTTGAACCACGGACGAAACGGCTTCAACTCAGCTTGGAAGGTTTCTTCTTGTTCTGGGCAGAGAGATGAAGCAGGGCAGCAGGAAGAAAGCCTTCTTCTTGACCTTTGCTTAGGGTTTTGTATGGTGGCTCCTTGCTGCAAAAATAGCCTCATATGATCCATATATAGTGGTGTCCAAGCATAGAGTCGTGCTAAAGGGAACACCAAAATATAGATCATATCCCGGCCATTAGATCTTCCCGAAACTCCGTCTGTCGACAGCCGACTTGCTGCTGTCGACAGATGCTACAGGTTTGCAAGAAAACGAAAAGACTGGGCTTTCTGGAATAGATTTCTGAGTGGATCTGTCGACAGACGAAAATCATCTGTCGACAGATGCACTATTATCTGTTGACAGATGCAATATCATCTGTTGACAGGTGCACTATTTCAGCAAAGTCTGTTCGTTTGCACTTGGATTTTGGGCTTTGTCTTGTGTACATCACACTACATTAAAAGACATAATTAGTGAGATATAATGAACATATAAAACATGTGTTTCATTTGCATCCAATTGTCATTTCATCAAGTTCTCACACATTCAAAACACATCAATTTTGTCTCTTCATGAAATGTTCATCATCAAAAACAAACTACCATTTGTGAACATTTCACAAAACATCAAAGTATTTCTCATCATCAAAAACACTTAAGCACTTGTTGTAACCCAACACCAGGAATCAGACCCCTGCAAGGAATTGACAACAACCACTGGTGCTTTTTCTATCTAATTTGCATCCAGCAAGTCAGCATCAGAATATCCTATCAAATTAATTTCACATGACTTCGGATACCACAGACCTAAGTCATGAGTCTAGCTAAATATCTGAAAATCTTTGACATTGATTAAATGAGATTCTCTAGGATCTGCTTGATATCTAGTACACATACATACACTAAATAAAATATCAGGTCTGCTAGGTGTTAGATAAAGTAATGAACCTATCATACCTCTGTAGTTCTTTTGATCTACTTTCTTACCATTCTTGTCACTGTCCATCCTTATTGATGTGCTCATAGGTGTTGACAGTGGCTTGGCATTGTCGAATCCGAATTTCTTCAGAAGCTCCTTGGTGTATTTTGCTTGACAGATGTTGGTCCCATCTTTTCCTTGCTTGATTTGTAGTCCAAGGAAATAATTGAGCTCCCCATCATGCTCATCTCAAACTCTCCCTACATCAACTTTTCAAAAATACTTGCAAAGGGATTCATCAGTAGATCCAAAGATAATGTCATCTACATAAATCTGTACAAGTAATATGCTTTTAACTTTCGATTTTACAAATAAAGTGCTATCTACTTGTCCTCTAGTGAAACCATGGTTTAAAAAAAGAGCTAAGTCTTTCATACCAAGCTCTAGGTGCTTGCTTAAACCATACAATGCCTTATGAAGTTTGAAAACATGATTAGGAAATTCTGTATCATCAAATCTGGAGGCTGTTCAACATATACTTCCTCTAATAAAACCATTTAAAATACAGATTTAACATCCATTTGAATAATTTTAAATCCAAAGCAGATGCATATGCTAATAAGATTCTAATAGCCTCAAGTCTAGCTACAGGTGCATAAGTTTCATCGAAATCTAGCCTTCCACTTGGGAGTAGCCTTGAGCTACCAGCCTGGCTTGTTTCTTAAGATCACACCAGCCTCATCCAATTGTTTCTGAACACCACTTGGTGCCAATAACTGGATGGTCTGATGGTCTGGAACAAGTGACCATACTTAGTTTCTCTTGAAACTGGTTAAGTTCATCTTGCATGGCTATAATCCAGGATTCATCAGTGTCTTAGGCTCTATTTGAGAGACAAATGCTAGCTAATCACAAGGTATACATTACCTCTTGTTCTACACCCTACAGATGGATCCCAATAATTTTCTCAGGTGGGTGATCTTTCTTGTATCTCCACTCCTTTGGAAGATTTTCATGTGTAATATCTTGTTCTTGCAAGTCTTCCAGAGGTGGATCATCCCTGTCTTCAATTGAGGTATCCTTCAGTTTCTTGGACAGTTTGTCTGCATCATCATTGTCACTTTCTTCTTCCTTTCTCAAGGAAGGGTTAGTCTCATCAAAAATAATATGCACAGACTGTTCAATCAATAAGGTAAATTGTTAAATACTCTATAGCCTTTGGGTTAGAAGCATACCCCATGAAGATTCCTTCATCTGATTTGGCATCCAACTTACCAATGTCTCTTTTGCCGTTGTGGTGATGAATGGACATCCAAAAGTTCTGAAGTGACTGATCTTGTGTTTCTTCCCTTTGAACAACTCATATGCAGTTTTCTTCAATATTGGTCTGATCATTACTCTATTAATGATGTAGCTTGCTGTGTTTACTGCTTCAGCCCAAAAATACATTGGTAAGTTATATTCTGACAACATTGTCCTAGCCATATCCAATAAAGTTCTATTCTTCCTCTCAGTAACTCCATTTTGCTGTGGTGTCCTTGGTGCTGAGAATTGTGTTCAATCCCTTCATTTTCAAGAACTTTGCAAATTCTCATTCTGAAATTCACCTCCATGATCTGATCGAATACTAACAATACTGAATTTCTTGTCTTTCTGAGTCTTCTTGCTAAAATTGATAAAGCTTTCAAATGTATCATCTTTATGTTCTAGGAATGACACCCATGTAAATCTAGAGTAGTCATCGACAAACACAAATCAAAATTCTTTCCTCCAAGACTGGTGGTCCTCATTGGCCCAAACAAATCCATATGAAGGAGTTCCAAAGGCTTTGAGGTGGTTACCACAGTCGTCGACTTGAAGGAGCTCTTAGAGTGCTTTCCTTGGCACAAGGTCTACAAACACCTTCCATCTTAGTGCTGACTTTTGGTGACCTTCCACAAGATTTTCTTTAACAACTTTCTCATACCATCTATGCTGCAATGTCCCAATCTTCTGTGCACAATTCAGTTGATTGATCTTTATTTGCTCCTAAACAGACATTTTGATCCTTGAGTCTTCAAGATAGAGCATTATAATCTTTTCTCTATTTGCCTAAAAAATTACTGCTCCATCCTTTAATATGCTGCACTTTGACTCTTGAAATTGGATCTGATGACCTCTGTCACAAAGCTGGCTGATGGTAATAAGATTATGTTTTAGCCCTTTAACAAACAATACATCTTCAATAACTGTCTTTCCTTTGTTGTTCATAGAACCACTGCCTATCACTGTTCCTTTTCCGTTATCTCCATATGTAACATTTCCTTCTTCATTTTGAAGATGAGAGAATAGCTTTCGATTACTTGACATGTGCCTTGAGCACCCACTATCCAGATACCATTTGGATGCTTGAGAGTTACCCTGAAATGAAAACACTAAGTTTTAGGTACCCAAGTTCTTTTGGGTCCTGATTGGTTAGTATCGCTGGTTTCCCATTTTATATCCATTTCTTATGTTTAGTTGGACATGTAGTTATAAGTGTCCTAATTTGTTATAATGACTGCAGCAGACAATTGGTTACTTTTTCTATATATTTGAAATCTGCCTTGTATGCAATGTCTTGTTCAGGTACAAATTTTGGTGTTGGATATATTTTAGGATAAACTATGGTTTCTTCATTATCTGGGGTGTATATCCTAATCCATTTTTCTTCTTACCTGATTTCTAGCACCTTTTAATATGAGTGAGTTTTTTACCATTTGTAAAATTTTCCAATGTGCTAGATAACTTTTTATTCTCTTCTATTAATGAATTTATCTCTGTTTTAGTTCATCGAGCTTGCTTGTTTTCAAATTTAATTATTTGTTCATTCTTATCCTTTAGATCTTCACATATAAGTCATTTCTTCTTTAAGTTCTGTTAACTATTTTTTCTGGCTGTTCATTTTCTGATTTTAGATCTGAGTTGTGTTTTTCTAGACAAGCATTATTTTTCTTACTTACTTTTAATAGTTTGGTTACTTCTCTATATTATTGTATAGTTCATTGAATGCTTCCTCTAAATTATCCGAATCAGAATTATTACAGGAATCAAAGGAGGAGGTAGATGTTACTTATCATCTGTATTTGCCATGAACGCCAGGTTGGCTTCTTCCTTATCACTGCTCGAGCTTGACTCACTGTCTGAGTCGCTACTATTTTCCCAAGCGGCTGCCATTGCCTTTTTCTTGTACTTCTTGAATCGTCTGAAGTTGTCCTTTTCTTGTATCCATATTTCTTAAGCTTTGGACATTCTGCCTTGATATGTCCAGGTTCTTGCACTCATAGCATATTGGTTCTCCTTTCTTCGATCCTTTCCTTATGACTTCTTAAACTCTTTGTTTTTCTTAAAGAATCTTCTGCCAGATTGAAATTTCTTTTTCTTGGCTAAAATCCGCTGCAGTCTTCTTGATAGCATTGCTTCTTCATTTCACTGTCCTCAATACTTTCATTTTCATCTGAGCTTGCTTTGATGAGCTTCTTCAGCTTTTAAACCATTGGAGTGCTCTTTCTACTTGAGGACTCTCCTAGCCTTTCCATATTGATCTCATGGGCCATAAGGGACCCGATGAGCTTTTCCAAAGACATCCTTTTCAAATCATTAGCTTCCTCAATAGCTGTGACCTTTGGGGTCCATGAGGATGGTAAGGATCTAAGAATTTTCCTCACCATGTCTCCAATCTCATAGGTTTACCAGTCCAGCCAATCCATTTGTAATATCTGTGAATCGACTGAACATTTGAGTTATAGATACCTGATTGCATCTGAAATCTTTCATATTGTGTAACAAGAATATCAATTCTTGTCTCCTTACCTTGTCTGCCTTCATAGGTAATTCTGAGCTTTTTCCACATCTCCATTGCGGATTTGCAGGCTGAAACTCTGTTGAATTCCTTTTTGCTTAGTGCACAGCACAAAATACTCTTAGCCTTACAGTTCAAGAAATATTTTTCCTGTCGTCATTGTCCACTGAGCTTTCTCATTGTGACCAGGAGATCGCCTTCTTCTACTATTGACCATATCTGATAGTCGTGGCCTTGGAGAAAGTACTCCATTCTGGTCTTCTAATGAGCATAATCTTCACCATCGAAGAGGGGGGGTCGGTTGACAGACTGACCTTCAATGTGACCTTGGGCTGCCATGGATCTTTACTCTTCAGATCGTTGGATCTTCTTCTTTGCGAAGAGACTCTCTCTGATACCACTTGTTGCCCAATTGACGAGCCCCGGAGGGGGTGAATGGGTCTTTTAAAAAATTATTTGATTAGTCCGTGTACTTAAAACATCATACAAAGATGTTTCTTCGATGAAGGTTAGAGAAGGTTAGTATAAAAGAAAACACACAATAAGCAATCACACAACACAAGGAATTATCCTGGTCAGACCACCTCTCCTTAGGAGTCCTACATCCAGTCCCTGAGCAACAACTCAGGATTCCACTAACTAGGGTACAATCCCCTATGGACAATACAACACCCAGCTCAGCTGGTCTTCCTTCACACGAAGGGAACTACAAACCCTGGATTCCTCACCAGGTCTTCCTTCACAACAGAAGAGAATACAATACCCTGGCTCCCCACCAGGTCTTCCTTACAACAGCGGGGAACACAACACAAAAAGAATAAACATGAATTCAACCCCCTAGATCAAGCTTTAGCAAGTCAAGATCTGAAGCTACTAGCACTGAGAGCAAAATAATCTAAACAAGGCACTCTCTCTCAGAACTATACTGGCTCTCTTAGGATTTCTATTATAGCATAGAAAGCAAGAGCTAAAGACACACTAGAATTGAAATTCTTGGCTCTTGGATTCTTTCAGAAGAACTGCAATGCTTGTAGAATTCAATGGTAAGTCACTTTGAGAACTTCTGGAGCTGCTATCTTGAATTTATATCTCCAATTTGAAATGTAGTCGTTAATGTAACCGTTGTCTCTTTGTTTGATAGACGTTAGACTGATTAAGACTTGGAAGCTTCTAGTCAACAGACTTTATCCATTTGTGTATGCAAAGAGATAGGATCTTCTGGCGTCTATATGGTCCGACGTTGTACAGCAAAATATCTTTAGGACCCTGCACATATTAAATGCTAGAACAGTAGACAGCTAGGCTGTCTCTTGTTGTCAGTAAACGTTGATGTGAATATTTACCAAGAATAGTAATTCCATTTGCTATATTAAAAAGATGTTAGCAGAGTATGCACGATAATGGAAAGATCTCATCTGCATGCATGCAGAGCTGCATTCTGTCTTCATTAAATGCACATCAGTCAGACAGATATGAGAAGACTTTGACTATTCAACGCTTTCAGAAATAAGATAATATCAATTCAATATAAACCATAAAGTCGTTGCCTATATGACTTATGAAATCATTATGATCAAGTGTTACTGATGAAATCGTTATGAGTACTTAACCAGTCGTTATAGAAAGTAAATCGTTGTATTCATTAAAGGAATCATTTGAATACTGAAGAAATCGTTATGGAGAGCAAATCGTTATGAGCGCTAAAGAAATCGTTACACGAAACAAATCGTTATGAGCGCTAAGAAATCGTTACACGAAGTAAATCGTATGAGCGCTAAAGAAATCGTTACACGAAGCAAATCATTATGAGCTCTAAAGAAATCGTTACACGAAGCAAATCGTTATGAGCTCTAAAGAAATCGTTGCGCAAAGCAAATCGTTATGACCTCTAAAGAAATCGTTGCGCAAAGCAAATCATTATGAGCTCTAAAAAAATCGTTGCGTGAAGCAAATCGTTATGAGCTCTAAAAAAATCGTTGCGCGAAGCAAATCGTTATGAGCTCTAAAGAAATCGTTGCGCGAAGCAAATCGTTATGAGCTCTAGAGAAATCGTTGCGATGAGCAAATCGTTACGATGAGTAAATCGTTACGATGACTAAATAAATCGTTGCGATGAGCAAATCGTTACGATGACTAAAGAAATCGTTGCGATGAGCAAATCGTTACGATGACTGAAGGAATCGTTGCGATGAGCAAATCGTTACGTTGACTGAAGGATCATTGCGATGAGCAAATCGTTACGATGACTAAAGAAATCGTTGCGATAAGCAAATCATTACGATGACTGAGGAATCGTTGCGATGAGCAAATCGTTACGATGACTGAAGGAATTGTTGCGATGAGCAAATCGTTACGATGACTGAAGGAATCGTTGCGATGAGCAAATCGTTACGATGACTAAAGAAATCGTTGCGATGAGCAAATCGTTACGATGACTGAAGGAATCGTTGCGATGAGTAAATCGTTACTATGACTGAAGGAATCGTTGCGATGAGCAAATCGTTACGATGACTGAAGGAATCGTTGCGATGAGCAAATCGTTACGATGACTGAAGGAATCGTTGTGATGTCGTTACGATGACTGAAGGAATCGTTGCGATGAGCAAATTGTTACGATGACTAAAGAAATCGTTACGGGAACGATTTGATGGTAATCCACATGATGTTTCAGTCTTATAAAGAAATCATTAAGATACTTGTGAAATCGTTATGATATCAAATCGTTATAGCTCTATTAAAAACGATATACATGAAGGAAATCGTTGTGACTTTTAACAGAAGCCGATGTGGACTTGGAGAAATATCATCTTGACTTTGTTAATGCTTCAGAAGGGTAATACTTACCAATATTGGCTTGTTTGTCCTTGGTGTATTTCCTGTGCTTGGACTTCATAGAATATGAGTTAGAGAACTTTGATAGGGTTTTGTTATCACCAAAATAAATATGTAATTAATTAAAATTATATGGAGACAGACTGATCATCATTCTTATCACTTGGTCTGGTGCTATGAAAAACAACTCTGGGTCCTCCCAAATAAAATACTTATCCCTAGCAAAGAATCTCTCTCTTTCATTTTTGGTCCAATCTCTAGGTACTGTCCAATGACTTTGTAATTCACAATGTGTGGGTACCATGAGATAAAATATTGGAGACAGCTAAAATGTGCTCATCTGGAAAGCATCTCTAATAGGCATAGAGTCCGGGACAACTATTCTGGACAATGGTCAGCTACCACATTCTTGGATCCTTTCTTTCATGAATTTTTAGATCAAACTCCTGAACAAGAGGATCCATCTAATCAACCTAGGCTTGGCATCCTTTTTGGCAAGCAAATGTCTTAAGGCAGCATGCTCAGTGACAACAAGATTGGTGGCTCCTAAAACGTAGGATCTGAACTTCTCCAAGGCAAAGACAACAGCTAGAAGCTCTTTCTGAGTGGTTGTGTATCGAATCTGAGTGTCATTCAATGTTCCGTTTGCATAATAAATCACTACAGATCCTTTATCAGTTTCTGACCCAAAATGACACTATTAGCAAAATCTGAAGCATCACACATTATCTCAAATGGTATGACCAATCTGAAGAATGTAGAATTGGAGCTCTGCTCAAATGTCTTTTCAGTCCCAAAGGTTAGTACAGCTTCGTCAAAAATGAAAGGAGTGTCTTTTAACAAAAGAAGTCAATGGTCTTGCAATTTTGGAAAAGTCTTTGATGAACCTCCTATAGAATCCAGCATGACCAAGGAAGAATCGAATTTGTTGATAGAGTTGGGAGGAGGCAATTCGGAAATGAGATTTACCTTAGTTTATCTACCTTTATCCCTCTCTCTGAGGACAATGTGCCCTAAGACAATCTCCTCTTTACCATGAAGTGGCTCTTTTCCCAACTTAAAACAAGATGGCATTAATGCATCTTTTGAGCACTTCAGTCAAATGGTCGAGGCACGAATCAAAGTCACTTCCAAACACAGAAAAATCATCCATGAAGACTTCTAAGTAATCCCCAACCATATCTGAGTAGATAGACAACATGGCAAATGAAAAGTGGCAGGGGCATTGCACAGCCCGAAGGGCAATCGTCTAAAGGCAAAAGTTCCAAATGAACATGTGAAGTGTGGTCTTTTCTTAGTCCTCAGGGTGAATAGCCACTTGGTTATACCCTGATATCCATCAAGGAAGCAAACTAATTTTGGCCTGCAGTTTCTCTAAGATTTGGTCAATGAAAGCAAGGGGAAATGGTCTTTCTTGGTCATCGCATTCAATTTGCGATAGTTAATGCACACTCTCCATCCTATAGCCAGCCTAGTGGGAATGAGCTCCCACCCTTTCAGTTTGAATTACAATTAGTCCTGACTTTTAGGCACAACTTGAGTTGGACTAACCCCACTGGCTATCAGAGATGGGATAAATGAAGTCAGCATCAAGCCATTGACAATCTTCTTCTTAACAACTTCTTTCATGTTGGGATTAAGTGTCTTTGCATTCTATTGAACTTTTAGCATTTTCTTCCAAGTATATGCGATGTGTGCACACTGAAGGACTTATCCCTCTCAAATCATCAATTGTCCAACCTATAGCTTTCTTATGACTCTTCAAAACTTCAATCAATTTCTCCTCCTGCCCTTCCTCAGATCGCTAGCAATTATGACTGGCCAAGTCTCTTCTCTCCAAGAAGGATGTACTTCAAACTAGCAGGGAGTGGTTTTAGCTCAAGCTTAGGAGGACACTCTGATGGAATGATGGATCACTACTATTCTGAAATAAGGAATTGAATTGTCCTCCTCTCCCTCAAACCCTAGAGCACAGGGTTCGTCTACCGTTTCTTCCACACAGATCTTCCAAGGAGTCTACCACTAGACAACTTTCTCTTGGTCATGGTGCCTAGATGCCCTAAAAATGTTGATACTAACCCGCCTATCCCCAAATAATATATCCATCATCCGGTAGCACAATCAATGTTAGCCCTAGCTGTGGCCAAAAAGGTCTACCAAGGATGATGGTGGACTGAGTTAAATCTTGAGGAGTGTTCATGTCCAAATGATGAAATCGGGGAAGTAACAATAATTGATTTTCACATAACGTCCTAACTAAGCCTTTAGGAGTGGTGATAAAACGATCGGCTAGTTGAAGAACAACAGAAGGGGGTTTTCAATTCTCCTAATTTGAAATTTCAAAAAATAGCAGAAGGTAGGAGATTGACAGGCTCCCAAATCTAAAAGGCCCACTTTCAAAAGTGACTCACGATGGTGCAAGGAATTAGTGGAGTGCCTAGATCTTTAAGTTTTTTAGAGAGTTGGTTTAAGATAATGGTACTCACAATTTCTGGAAGAATGATTGTTTCACTTTGTTTCTCACTTCACGTTTTGGAGTACACATTTCTTTTAGAAATTTGGCATAGGTAGACACATGCTTGATGTCATCAAGGAGAGGAATGTTGATGTGAACTTACTTAAAAAGTTCCAAGAGTTCTTCATTACCAGTTGGTTTGTTTTGGATTTGGCTTTAAGCTTCAGGAAAAGGACTCTTGGAATGTAACAGCTTGGGTCTTCACTCATTTTAATTTTGTCTAGAGATTCTTCAGTTATTTTCTCTTTTCCCTTGGATTTTTCAACATTTTCCTCAATCTCTTCTTCAATTTCAATTTCATTTTCATTTTCTTTATCCTCATGCAATGTTGACATGTGTGGGTGAGGATTTGTTCTGATTCTTCCACTTCTTAAGGTAGACACAGTTTTTGCATTTCTACTTGAGGGCCCCTAGCTTGGGCAGGAGGATGGTCCTGTTGTATAGGTTGATTCTGAATTTGTGGTGCTGGAATGTTCTGGACAAAAGCTTGTTGTGTGTTTGATGGTGGAGGTGCATTTTGGCGAGCAGGTGGTGGTCTTTACCCCTGGGTCTGATGGTATTGCTGATTCTGATAAAATCCGGGAGGGTTGTTCCTTGGGTTTGCTACAGCTTGACTTGGCAGTTGACCTGACTCCCTCCTATGACATACATCAGCAATTTGGGACTCTATTCTTGCAAATTTTGTTGAAAATTTTGATTTTGATTTTGATATTGACTTTGTTGTTCTTGCACAGTTTGGCATAGAGTCGCCATTATGTTTTGGAGTTGATTCATTTTATCTTCCCAATTAGGTTGAGGAGGTGGTGATTGATTATATGAAGGTTGCTGGAAATTGGTATGAGCAAATTGATTTGTATTTTGATTTCCTTGGACTTGTGGAGGTTTGGAATAAGAAGATTGGCCAAATCCCAGATTCTGATTGGGATAGGATTGACTATACATAGATTGCTTAAAGGCATGTTGAGACACTTGTTCAGATTGATTTTTCCATGAAACATTCGGGTGATTTCTCCAACCAGGGTTGTATGTGTTAGAATATGGATCGTATGAGGGTTTGTAGAAACCTTGGGCAGCTTGGACTTGTTCTTGAATAAAAGGGGGCAATTGGGCAGTAGTGGGACAAGCATTAGTGGAGTGAGCTAGGCTAGCACACATAGCACAAGTTTCAGGTGGTCGAGAAAATTTGGGTGTGGCTTGCCCAGTCAAAGATAGTAATTGATTGAATTTTTGTTCCAACTTCTGCTCCAATCTTTGGTCAAGTCTAGCTAATAGGTCTTCTACCCTAGAGTCTGATTCTCCTCTCTCCCTTAGTTCATACAACCCTGCCTTCTTTATAGGTCCTAGTGCTCTCTCATAAGAGTGGAGTGAGGCATGATTGATAGAATTCTCACTCAATGTTTCAAACAGATCATATGCCTCATCCTCGCTCTTAGTCATGAATGCTCCTCCACATGAGGCATCAACCATCTACCTATTCGATTCTGTCGGACCTTCATAAAAAGCTTGGACAATTTGCCACCTCGACAGACCATGATGGGGGCATTTTCTAAGCAACTCTTTTAATCTTTCCCACGATTCATGCATTAACTGTCCCGGGTGTTGGGAGAATCCAGTTATTACTCTTCTCATGGTGTTGGTGCGGCCAATGGGGTAAAACTTTTTCAAAAACTCCTGCTGCATTTCTGGCCATGTTCTGATCGTTCTCCCTATGGTTCCTAACCAATGTTTGGCCTTATCTTTCAAAGAGAATGGAAATAAGGTAAGTCTTAGGCATTTTCAGTGAAATTTTGGATCCTGACAGTGGAACAAATCTCTGGAACTCATCTATATGCTTATGGGGGTCTTCATTGGGATGCCATAGAAGGATGCAACATTGAATGGTTCCAGGCTTGATTTCAAAGTGGTTTGCAGAAATTTTTGGCCTGATGCAAGTAGCAAGTTAATAGTCAGATGGAATGAAATATTCCTTCATTTGTCTAGGTGCAACCTCCTCTACATTCCTAGCAACTTGGTTCTGGTCTTGGTTAGCCATCCTATGAAAGAATCTTTCGATCTTGTCTATAGATTGAGCCAAATCTAAGTTCAGGGAACATCTACCAAGCATGCACAGTTGAAAAACCTTCTATTTATGGTTTTTAATTTTTTTATTTTTATTGATTTTTGAATTTTTATGAACAAACACAAACAAGCAACACTTTTAAACAAATTAACCTAAACACTAAGTGTTCCTTGGACCTATGTTATTTTCTCAAAATCAGATTTATACTTGCTTAAACCCAATCCTAACTCTTCTGTACCGGCTTGGTAAGAGGTGGAGTAGATGGAGGCCCCCCTTGCTTTCAAAAGGACCCAATTAAATAACCTCTAACTCACTTAAGCATAAGCTTTTTAACCTCTAATCTTAGACACCAGACTTAAAGAGAAGTTTTGGAATTAAGAAAGGATAAATCTAATTATGAACCCTAGGGCCATGTCTACTCATTTTTATTGAAAGTTTAGGCAAATGCAAGAATGTGGAAAATTTTTGTGATTTTTGGGCAAAGGAAAGGGTGATGAAATCCCTCACCTTATCTTTATTATTTCTAAAGGGTAATGCCCTTAAGTAGTCCCTTTTACAAATATAAAATGCAACAAATCAAGTCCAAACACGGATTTTCTAATGCTAAGTCTAATGCATGAAACAAGAGTTATAAACCTTACCTTTCCCCCGCACTCATCAATGTAGAAAAAGAAATAGAACTCAAATGACAATTAAAATGATGAATGTCTTAAAACAAGTGTTTCTAATCTTAAAAAGATGAAATTGTATTTACAAAACAAACGGCTGACATAAAAAAGTGATTTGGAAATTTTTTAGATTTAAAATTTATTATTTTTTATTTGGTTTTTGAACTAAATGAAATGAAACTTAACTAAGAAAATATAAAGTGATACTATAAACTAATTCCAAACCACACAAACCACCAAAAAGGCCAATTATTACATGCCAACTAGAAAGAAATCTCTGTACATGCACAGAGAGTACATGAAAATCCTCACTACAAATTTCACTCACACTCTTCTATCTAAAATTCTGAATTAAAAGCAAATGGGAAAAACAAATTAGCAAGCTCCTCTCCAATGGGCTCAAATGACAAGCCCAATCTCCATGTTCCTCCTTTGTGCAAATTTGAATGAAAGCCCACAACAAGTCAATAAGAAGTACAATGCAATTGAAATCAAATCAAAAGCATATTTAAATCAAACTCTAACGCCTCCCCGGCAACGGCGCCAAGATGAACGCGACATTGTTGACTGTACACTTTCGTTGTCTAGAGTTCTTCGCACATGTCAATATACTCACATTCTCTAAACTATCTCACAAATTTAAAATAGCAAATATAAACTAGAAAAGTGATGAGAACAGGTCATTTCCACGGAGAGGCTGAATAGAATTTGACTTAAACTACTTTGACTTGAAACCATTCTAACGAACACATTTTCACCGAAATAACATTGCATTAAAGTAATTCTGTAAACAGCATCAATTAAATTCCTCACAACTCGATAGATCAAAGATAGCGAAAGAACAAGCTGAATTGAATTAAAAGAGAATAATATCAATGTACCCTCTCAATTGAGGGATCAAACACATAAACATAAAGCTTAACTAGAAACTAACGAACCAATTTACCCCTACAGCTCAGGGGATGAACGGTCAACAAAAGTAGCTCTCTACAAATACCGAATCAATACTCTCAAAGCTCAAGGATCGGACAGAAAATAAGAAATAAACATATAAACGTTTCAATTATGCAAAAAGAATACCAAGAACTTGAGATATTGCACTCTAAGATCCAGATGAGACAGTGAAGAAATCAAAGAACATAATCAAAGATTTAAACAGAAAGCAATATGAACTATAAAAATTTCAAAACATTGTACCCTCACAGCTCGAGGGATGAACAGAAAATCTAAACTGAGAGTTTACTGTGTCTAAAGCCAATTCCTAATTCTACCAAAATTCAACTCTGGATCTGACTCTCCGGAAGCTCTCTATCTCTCACAGCTCTCTCAGCTCTCACAGGAGAAAGGAAACAAATAAATCTACCTCCTTGCAGCCAAACCCTGCTGTTGCAGACCTCTCAAATGCTTACAGAAAGAACAGAAGAAGCAAAAGAAGAAAAATAGTAGTCCTCCGAGCAGCAAGAGAAAGAAATAATGCAGAAGATTGGACAACGCTATTAAGAAGAAACAGACAAAGTAATTGCCCTGGATCACCCTCCAGGCAGCCGAAATCCTCCAAAATAATAATGCATAAGAACAAATGCTGAACCTCGAAGAACACAACCCAGAACAATCCCCCAATTATTGAATTCTCAAATCCTTACAATAAAGATAATCCCAAAATCTCAACCTAAAACCCCAACAATACTGAACTGGCGAAGAAAGGAAAAAGCTAAGAAAACCTAGCCTCCTAACAACTACAGAACTGAACAACCTAAATTGTCGAACTCCTCCCAAATTGCTGAACAACAAGAAGAAAGAAGAAAGGAACACCCAGTCTTTCACACAGTAGACATAACTGAAGAAAGCACAGAAGCAATGGAATCAGAATTAAATGCAACAAACGCCACTGGATCGAACTCCTCAACATAGAGAAAATGGGAACTAAATGCAGAAGAAATGACAAAATCAGATTCCACTGGATCCCCCTCATACCAGTCGAACTAATGATGAATCCCTTCCAGCAGCTCACAGAAGAACAGAAGAAATGCTCAACTCCCTCAAATGTCGAACTATCTATCACTGCTTAACCATTAAACCAAGAACAGAAGAACTGAACAAATGCACTAGATCGAAGTCCAAACACAGCAGAATTGAAAAATGCAACACAATAGATCTATCTCTCTATTCCCAGCATAAACGAAACAAATGTCGACAACAGAAGAGAAGAAGAAATCCCAGATGAAGAACAAAGAACAAACCGAAATCCCGGACCCCAAAACCTCTGGAATCTCTCACAGCAGTAGAGAAGAACAGAAGAATTCTGAAATCTCCAACCCCCTACAGATGCTGAAAGGAAAAATACAGAGAAATATGATAGAGAAAACCTAAAAAAATCTGAACTAATCAACCCCCCGGACTTGAGGACCTTGGGTCCTTTTGTAGGCACCTGAGCTCTGCCTCTGCCCACGCGCCAGGCTCACACGAGCTCCATCTGCCCCAAATCGCCGCTTCCTGCCTCCAGATCACCACCATCGCGCACCGGATGCTCTGCACGGGCTCAATCTGCCTCTGCCCATCACCAACTGCAACAGGTCCGCTCGCCATCTCAACTGGGCACCGCATCACACACCGCGCACAGCCTGAGCTGCCTAGCCGCACGATCTCCATGCCCAACCCAACTGATGTATCTACTGCGTACGGGCTTCAGCAGCCCTGAATCACACCCTGCAGATCTGCTTCCTGCCTCTGTGCGCCTCTGATCCAGCCGCACCCTGCTGTGCACGGGCTCTACCAGGTCGCCGTGCCCTTGGTCCAGCCGAGCTGCATCATACCGCCACCAGCGGTCCTGGTCTGCACCACCTTCTGCTTCACCAGCAGCCTCCAGCCAGCTCGCCGTGCACGCCCTGCCGCTTCGCACACCGAAGCCCACCTCCAGCGCCAGGCTCCATCCACATACCGATCTGTACGCCAGCTGCCCGGGCTCCATCGCTGCGCACACACAGGCTCTGGTCGCCCCAGCCGCACACACACAGGTTCTGGCCGCCTTAGCCGCACACAACTTCTCCTGGCTTATGCTGCTTGCCACCTTTGACCTGGTGGGAAAATAAATTGGATAAAGTAGTGATGTGCGTGGCCCAATTAGGTTTAGATGATAAGGGTAAATGGCCTGAGGATTATTATTAAAATTTAATTAAAATTTTATTTTATATACAAACTAATATTTGAAAGAATTAGAGGATGTTTATGAGAATATTTATCAAAGATTATTTATATATGTAAAAAGAGACAATATTTTTATTAGTTAAACTATCAAAAAGGCATTGACCTTATTAAATGGAAATCTAACTATGTGTTCTACCGAAGAATTTAACTGAAATTTCTCAAAAAACCTATTTAGGGATGAAATGAAAATTACAATCAAATTGCACAATATTTACAAACAAAGAATGTCTAATTTCAACTATATGTATTAAATTTAACGCTAAAATCTTTGTAATTATCAACTTCCAGAAGGTACAACAAGGATCGGAGCTGAAGTCAGCCGGCTCTTCAACTCCTGAAAGCTCTGCTCGAACTCTGTTGTCCACACAAATCTGGTCTCTCGCCTAGTCAACCTGGTTAACGGCTCAGCAACCCTGGTGTGGACATCCTGTTCTGCGCCCCCGAAGTGGTTGAAACTCTAGAGAAGTGTCCCGAACACTGACTGCTCCCTCGTTGGCGTGGATGGTTGCTGGTTGACTCTTACTTACTCTTTGACCCCCATTTGACAGGTTGACTAGAGAGAGGAAGAAGAAAACCAACAAAGAAATGAGTGGGAGGTGATCGCCAGGGCCTTACCTGTGCCCAAGGAAGTGTTTGGATCGTGCCGATGACGTGGCCTCGCGCAGCGGTGAATGGTGGGACTCCGACATTCCTCTCTTCGGCCGGCCAAAGAAAGGAAGCTCCACGGTCTTGCTTGGGTGTTCCTGCAATAAAGAGAGAGCTCTATTAGACTTAGGGCAGTGTAGTAAACATCGAAAATTAAAAGAAGAAACCCAAAAGAAAAGCCACGTACAGGTTGCGGGCTTGAGAAGAGGGGTGGCCAAATGCTATGGCCACCCTTCTTCCCTCCATTTTTGGTTTGGAAAACCCCTTTTAGGTGTGTAGGGAAGTGCACTACGTGCCTAGAGTGTGTGTGTGAAGTAAATGATATATAAGACTAGAAGAGGAGGGAGAGAAAAAGAAGGAGAAGAGGGTGATGATCCTCTTGTAGTGGCGTGGATGACTCCTTTGTGGGCTCCTCTAGCTCATGATGAAGCCTCCTGGGCATTCTAAGGGTTGAGCGGAAGAGAGGAAACAAGGGTGGAAGCTCTCAAGGCACTTTTCTATCTCTTCTTTCAAGGTGTTAAGCACTAGCTCGTCCAGCATCTCCCCCTTCACTTAGAATGCCAAGGAGTATCATATATAGGTAGTGGAGGTGGAGCTAGTGAGCATAGGATGCTCAAGTGTGAAGAAACACACTTAAACATGTGGCAATCCATGTAAAAAGGCTTAGACCAATGAGAGGGGGCCATGTAGGATTTTTACTGGGTCAAGGGGGTGCCAAGGTGGTCCATTTGCCCGTTGGGAATGGCCCATGTGTTGCATGGGTGAGGGATTGGCGCAAGGGGGCTGGAATCTTGGGCAATTGCACAGACCAAGTAAACCCAGGTTGACGTCAAGCAATGCTGCCGCCAACCCCATGCAGACGTCAACATGGGTGGACGTCAACTGGAGTAGACGTCCAGGGAGTATGCCGTTAACAAGGTGTCAACGGCAATCGATGTTTCCATTTACATGGGATCCGAGACAAGTCAACAAGAGGTGAAACAAGCCTTATTGGGCCATGAACCACGCGGGGATGGGCCAAATATTGCGTCTACAAATGCCCCTCTGAGACATCCGATCTTGCAAGGGAGTAGAGCAGACTGAAAGGTTTGTATCTCGGTAAACAAAGGACGTTGAGATTTGATGAAAGGGACCATATCCGAAGATAGGAATTCTAGCAAGCCATTCGAATGAGTTAGGCTAGAAACAAGTGACGAATCATCTGAGAGACAAGTATGAAAAGAGGGAGGATGATCTACCCATGTAACTACAACTGCAACCCAACGGTAGGGTCCCTGGCATTGCCGAGTAGGACTTTGACTAGTTTCTGGTGTTGTCTGAGTCATAGGAGTTGTAATATGACGGTTGAATCATGGAAACATCACAATCGAAGTCTGTTGGGACCCACTGACATAATCAGAACATTTGTCCAATCAGGGGGTTGTGAAGACAAAAGGGATTGGTTGTACTCTCAAAGGATTATCAAAAGATTCTAACTAGAATCATTGTTTGGAAAGCCGGATGTCCAGAATTAAACTCATGACTGGTGAAAGTTTACATGAACTCAACAAGACTGAAATGATTACTTGTGATTTGCATAGTGGGACTATTGGAGAATGGGCAACTAAAACCCGAGATCAGCTCGGATATTCAAGAAGGTGGTGCTGACTCGGTTAGCCACTTGAGCTTGGAGAATGCGCCACACAGCGATTGAGAAAAATCTCCATTTTTTTTTAATAAGAGAATGTCAGCAGTGAAATCCTAAATGCATGTTGGTGTGGGTTCCCTATCTAAAATGCAAGTTAGAACCAGAGGAAAATTTAAGGCCATACAAATAACTGAGAGATCACAAACCCCTTATAGTTTTTGGTAAAGGGGAACTCGGGATTCACAGTCACCAAGCTATTCGCCTATGGTGACTAAACCTATGTTAGACATACCTGTACAATACTCAAGGTCGCATGAGTGTTTCCAAATTTGAACCATCACTTGTGTTTAAATATCTACAAAAATAACTTGAAGCACAAGATGAGAGATAATGGCCATATGAACAGTAAAGCTTTGAAAATTCCAAAAGGTTAACATCCAGACCGATTGCCGTCAACTTACAGTTGATGTCAACCAGTCCTGCCATCTACAAGAGTTGACGTGTACACATGCTGCCGTCAATATTGAACAGACGTCAAACAATGTGGACGTTAAGATGCCAGTGGATTAGACCGAAAAAATAGCTATTGGAAGGCCACTATGACTCTTCTATCTTCTTCCTTTGTCCTTCCTTCCTCAACTCCGAACCAGAAGACTCTGGGATGACCTGTAGCAGCAACCATGGCCTCCACATTGACCGGAACATCCACAAGCATGAGCCTGGGAGTTTTGAGTGAAGTTCTGGGGCATCTGAGCACCCAACTGGCCAATTGGAGGTAAGTATCGCCTACTCTTGCTTCTCCTCTAGCTAAAAACACCCCAACACTCTCTCATGGTGCTCCTCGGGTGCGTAGGAGGTGCCCACTTTCCCAAGCCAGGGCCAAGTGCGGGCCTTCTCCTGGCTGGTCAACCTGATGAATGCAATAACCATAGACATGAGAAGCTACATCGAAGCGTGGAATCTGAGCTTCATGGTGGTCCTGTCTAAGAACATGAAGGACATGTGGTGGGGGTTTGATGCCCTGGGAGCGCTTATGGAGCGCTGGCACCCACACACACACACATTTGTGTTCCAGGGATTCGACACGAGCGTGTTGCTGGAGGAGGTGGAGCTGATCTTGGGGTGGAAACGATGCCTAGATTATGATGTGATGACACCTCTTCTCTTGTGGGAAGTGATCCTGGCGGACATCGTGCAGGACAAGAAGAAGGCGCTGAGAATGACGAACAACCATGGGATCTTCCTGGACCGACTGGCCTGGTGGTTGATCCAGCATGCAAAGGAGATTGGCGGTGAGAGGGTGACCTGGGGATTAACACTCTGCCTAGCTGGTGTGTTCTTGTTCCCCACCAATGGCGACTTCCTCCTGTACGAGGATGCAGGAATCTTGTCTCTGCCATGGCATGGGCAGTCACAAGCCCCTGCAGTGCTGGCGCACCTTTACAGCTCCCTCACTACGATGAGCTTAGGCAGACGCACATGCGGGAGCTTGTTCTTGCTTCAAGTATGGATGGAAGCTCATTTAAAGTTTGACTTTGCTGAAAGGCAGCCTACCCCCTCCAGAATCTTCATTCGGAGTTCAGTGCATTATAGCAGAGCGTGGTATGAGCCAGAGGATGAGATCAAGTGTGTGACATCACACTTGAAGAGCAGAGATGCCTGGCGAGACTACTTGAGATACTTCCCAGTGGAGGACTTCATAGTGAGGCCACTATTCATTAGAATAATTGAGTTTAGAGTTCGTACTAGGGAGGATAGAGATTTGTGGCTGACTGGACCTGATCAAATAGTGGTGTACCAGCCACACCAGTGCCAGTGTCAGCTTGGAATACCACGGGGGATCCCAACTTCATCCCACTGTACTACCATGATCATCTCAGGGAGAAATGAGAAGCTAATGAAGAAGGCCAAGAAGACTTGGGAAAAGCACAAAATGAGCCAGAGAGTGGGGCGAGCTGTCCAAGAGAACTGGAGAGAAGTCCGGGTTTATGAAGAGTATATTACCACAATTTGCCCTATTTCATGTGATTTCTTCATGGCTCGAAGAGCAAAGTGATGTATTTCTTCAATTCCAATAAGTGTAACACAAGTGTTAGTGAATAAACAATGAGTTGAGTACAATGTGTTGAAAGGCTTGAATTGTGTGGAATTGGGTGTTTGTGCTTTGAATTGGCTTCAAATGAGTGCAATGGAGTGACTGAGAGCACAGGGTTGGCATCCACATCGATGGACGCCAAGGGCGAGTAGACGACAACATAATGGCCGCTAACCACCAGACATGGAATAGACAAATAGATCTGGCCGCTAACCACCAGACATGGAATAGACGTCCACAACCTGGTCACCGACCGTGGTACTGGGTCTGACACGGTACCTCGAAGCAAGATATAGACGGCCAAAAGCCTGCCATTAACTTGAAATCAGCGGTCGCTAGGTTGACATCGACTTGAAATCAATGGCCACTAGATTGACGTCAATTTCAAAACACAGCTTTTTCCACCCGAGGTCTCTCTCCGGTGCCTCTTCTATAGGATCGAAAAAGGGATGGGCCAGATCTAGAAGGGGGGGTTGAATAGATCTAGGTCAAATACTGCGGAAGCTTAGTCAATTTTTAAGATGCTTTAAATCAGAGTCAACTTAGAAAAGCAATTCACAGATCTTATGAGTGATTGTGTGAATTATGTGATTAAAGGAGTGATCAAGTTGATTAGAAGAGTAATCAAGAATCCCATGCATACATCTAACGCAAGGTGAAGTTAAATCACAAATCAAACCACTGCACAGAGATTTTTAGGTGGTTCGGAAATCACCCATGTGATTCCTACATCCACCCCTCACACAGTGAGGCTCCCCTATTCAACTTGAATACACCACACACTCGAGCTGACAACTCCAACACACTGAGTTCAACAACTCACACACAACCTCTAGAGCAAGACTACTCTAGAAACTTGAGCACAACTGCTCAACCACAACATGAGTGCGACGACTCAACACAATTGAGCACAAAGGCTCACAACCAACTTGCTAAATCAAAAAACAACAAGATCCAGATCCTCTAGCAATGATATGATCCATAAAGAGTTCATTCAAGGAGACTAGTGCAACAAATCATGCACAATCTCAAGAATGATTCAGAAGAACTAAGGGGAATGAAGTAGTTTTATGTAGAATCCTTGTTCTTCAGATGAACTCCCTTTTAGAAGGCTGAATTGAGAAGATGCTTGAACTCTTGAAGTCCCTGGGCGATGCTCTGCAATTTGTGCCTCTGGATCTTCCTTGAACTCTTCTCAATTGGCTGCTTCTACTTGATATGCTCCCTTGGAAGTGATCTCACATCATCTACATGGATCAATCTTCACTTCTTGTGCTTGCAATGATGGGAATTGGCTTGAAGTAGAACAAGGAGAGCAAGAATGGGAGGAGAGCTCTGTCTTGCTGCCAAAGGAGGCTTTCTAGAAGGCTCTTCAGGAGTTCTTTGGCTTGGGGGCTGATTAGATAGGTATTTATACCCTATCATGGCCAAAAGAACCTTGGGGTACATGGGCACATGATCCAAGGCCGATCCAAGTGATCCCTAGAGTGCCACGTGTCCAGGTGGGACTTAAAGTGAAAAAGTTGTCGGAGTGTGTCGACACAGTCATTGGGTGTGTCGACACACTGTCCCAACTCCACAAAACTGGTCTTCTGGGAGAGGTCACTAGTGTCGACACTGCCTGGGACTGTGTCGACACACTGTCCCAACCTGTCAACTGGGTTCTCTGGGAGCTGGGTCTAGTGTCGACACTACCTGGGACTGTGTCGACACACTTGACCATTTCTTCATGACTTTGCCTTAGGGTTTGATACCCTGTGTCGACACCAGTAGTGGGTGTGTCGACACTACCCTTGCAAGAAATGTATGTCCGTGAAAAATAAACACATAAATCATTAGTCCAATGTATTATCATGAATATATATGATAAAATGTGTTTGGAAACATGCTTTTTGAATATTGTTATTACATGTGTGATGTATTTAACATGTTCCATTTATTGTGCATTAAAATCACAACTTGTCATCATCAAAATTATGAGGGGAAATGTATTAAATTCACACTCAACCCAACAATCTCCCCTTTTTGATGATGGCAACATTAAGTCCACATGAAGATTTGAATTTACAATGAAATGTGATTTTAAGCCATTTATTCACACAACATTCAATCACATACGCACTGAATGACAATGAACCCATTTTCAATTTTTCATTCACATTCATCAAAGGCCATTGAGCACAATTTAGCAACATTTGACAATTTTGCACAATGAAGTACACAGGGTTTGACATTTACAATCATCCATTCATTGACATGTCATCCATTCATTACAAAGATTTTCAATCACATTCAAATAAGTACTTCCAAAACAAGTTCTTTCTCATTCAACAAAAGTATTCATTACAAGTATATCCTTCTCCCCCTTTGACATCATCAAAAGATAAGATCCATCAAGAGGATGGAGGTGGAGGAGGAATAGGAAGAAGGAGAGACTCTATGGTCTTCAATCTTGACTCCATTGCTTGAAGGTTGGATCTCAACTGACTTTGCATGGTAGAAAGTCTTGTATGCAGCAGTTCTTCCAACCTTTGACTATTTTCATACATGTTGGACTGGAATGCAGATAAATCAGCTGAAATGGGTTGTGAACCTGAAGAAGAGCTTGCAAATCCATGTCTGTTGATATCTCTGAGCTCCTTCTTAAGGGTAGACATCTCATTGTCTATGTGAGCTGATAGGTTCTTCATGCCTTCCAAATCATCAACCATATGTGCAAATGAAAGTCTAGTCTTCGAAATTTGATTCACTGCTTCCTGACTGTTGAATAAATTCTTCTGAGAATTTACTAATATCCCTTCAAGGACCTTTTCTAGTGTGTCCTGATGTTCCTTTAACTGAAGGGATGCATCACCCAAAGTGCCAATTAGCCTGTTAAACCTTTGGGTGGCTTGATCAGCTGCTTCTTTCTGCTTAATGAACTGAGCATTCACAGAATTCTCCAACCTTTGAGTTCGAAGCTCAAAACTCTCTGACATCTGGAGGATGGAAGAGCTGATGGTATCAAACTTGTCATTCAAAAAAGAATATAGCTCTGGTGGAACAGAAGGTCCACCAGTGGAAGTAGAGGCAGATGCTTGGTAATGTGGAGTGAAAGAAGGAATTTCCACATCAGGGAGATGTGGTGAAGAGGCTTGAAATGGAGGTGTGTGAGGAACATCCTGAGGTATAGGTGCTCCAATTTCATTGGGAGGCTGGTCCTCTTGATCATGTGGAGGAGAGTGGGCAACCTCAGAAGGTGGTTCTACAACCTCAGGAACCACTGGGGCCTCAACAACTATAGGACCTCTTCTTACTTGATCACCTTCAAGTCTGAATCCCATGAACTTTTGCAAATGCTTGAAGCAATAGATGTTGGACTTTGGGATTGACTGGGCTTGCTCATTCTCAAAAGATACTCCAAAATGCTGAAAAACTGGTGTGAGATGAGCTGCATAAGGAAGGGATCTATGTAGATCTTTCCTTGTAGTTTCACTCATAATCTGGTACATGATCACATGCAGATTGACCTTTATCTCTTTCTTCATGCAGTAAATAATGAACCTCTGTATGTCAGTTAACCTATCCCTTCCACCACCTTGAGGAGTGATTATAGTGGTCAGGATGTGATGGATCAGTCTCAAAACAGGTGGGAAGGTGTTGGTGTTAAACCTGGTGACATAAGTTTGCTTTGAATCTGACTCATCAGCAGGGAGTCCAGTCAGCAGAGAATAGGCTTCATGAAGGTCAAATTCAAAATCATGATAATCAGCACCTTCATCAGGAATTTTAAACAATGTAGCAGCTAACTCAGTAGGCAACTTCATTGATACACCCTTGACCTCAGACTGGTAGCCCTCAGGTGTACATTCCAAATTCAGATAGAACTCTTGTACTAACCTTGGATATATGGTTCTGAACTCAGAAATGAAGGGCAACCAAGATTGAAAATTGAAGAACTGACGCACTTCTGGGAAGGTAGTTGCAAGGTCAGTGTCTTCAAGGTCAACAGCTCTAGGTTTTAGGATGGATTTCCCTTCACTAGCCAGTTTAGAAGGGGTTGCCTCAGAGGGATGAGATGAACCAGATGAATTTGAGGAAGATTCCTCAGAGACTTCAGGAGAGGAGACCAATATCTTCCTCCTAGGGTGTGCAGAGGTCCTCTGAGAAGGACCTCGACTGGAAGAGGGTACCCTACCTCTCTTGGATGGTGTAGGAGATGCAGATGAAGCACCTGGCTGCTCTGCGGGTCATGCCGACGCTTGCTTCTCCTCTCAGTTGGAGGTACGTCAACGGCAATGGGCCTGGCAGTTGCCCTAGAACGAGCACCACGGCGAGGCATTTGCTTGCGAGGCATAGTTGCAGGAGAAGAGAAGAAACAGGGGATGGTGGAGATGGTGTGAAGAGGATGGAGACAGAAATTGGTGGGAAGAGGGAAGAAAGATGAAAACTGCTGCCTTTTCAAAGGTAAAGGACGGCCATGGGGTCGACCTGGGAAGAAGAAAAGGGGTTTTGGGGTAGAATAGTCCGCAGGAACAACAAAACCTAAACCGGCGCCCCAATAGATAAACCGCCTGGATTGCCTATGTGTCGACACAAGACATGGGTGTGTCGACCTGGGCTTGGACTGTGTCGACACAGGAATGTGGATGTGTCGACCTGGCCTGAAGAAGTTTTGAAGGTTTGAGCATGAGGAAAATTTGTAAATTTTGGGAAATCTTTAACATGATGAAATATGGATGGAATCAACGTGACAAGGATTTTTAAGAGATAAAAAAAATTCATTGTCATATTTTTACAAAAATCCAACAAACTTCAAGTTTTACACAACAACCTACAGGATATTTTCATTAATTGACTTGAGCCATTAAAATGATAGTTTGAGTGATATAGAACATTCAATAGCCAATGACAAACTACCATATTCTCCAAATCCAAAGAAAAAGAAATGTCTTTTAGATTGAAATCACTTGTGATGAAGTTAAACAACTTGAGTACGCTGATGGAACACAAGGATGTTGATTTTAAGTAATTCTCCTTGGACATATTATTATTATTATTATTTTAATCAAACTATCAAATGTAGTAAATCTTTTTCACTCAAGAACTAATGTTTTTTACACACCATAGTCCCTGGTTACTAAAGATTTACCCATTATCCAGTTACAAGGGGTAAATGACAACCTTTTGACATGAAAATATACGTTTATCAGACGCCAATATTTCCAGTTACTCAGTCATCATCAAAATGTATAGATCATTTTTATTTAGTTTTTGAACCCCTTTGAACAGAGATAGCAATAATACCTCATGACATACATGGCACTTCATTCATTGTGAAGGTTTGTAGTTTCTCAGCATTTGTGCCATTGCTCTGTTGAATAATAAATGGAAGGAGAATTTTATAAAATTGAGATCATTTATATCTCACATCAGTTGCAAAGAAGGTGTTTAAAGTCAAAGCACACATGATTTTTCAGTCTTTGAAAGAGATTTAATTTCTGTAGTCTTGAAGAGTATAGTTGAGAGTTGACTGCAAAAATGTAGTAGATCAATCAAAAAGTCATTTTGAGGTTCTAGCCAAACTTAATGAGCACATCATGAGAGGAAGTTGATATAACTCAAGAGGAATCTTGAATTTTGTAAAAGAATGAGTAGTGAATTCATTAGCTCCCCTGAAATGATGATTCCAAAAATTTTCATCAGGATAAAGATAAGCAAGAATTGGGAAAACTGAAATGTTTCTTTTTGAAGAACAAAAGCTCCCCTCAACAATTGCATATTTAATTCTTGATACTTGGCGGAGACATATACTCTCGCATAGTGAAAGTGTCCAGACAAGCAGAACTTGTCCTTCAAATCACCATTTGATATACCAAGAATTTCAACACAATGTGAGTTGAAGAATTTAAAAAAAGAAATGGAAGTTGATTTGAGAGAGATGTGAACAACATGAATCAAGGAAGCAAAAGAAATGATGGAACAGTGACTCCCCCTCAGAACATGCCTAAACACTCAACCCAATGAGAGTTATCAAGAAGATGGACATTTGCAAAGACCAAGCTCTCTCCTCAAGGATGAAAATCTGCTGTCAGGAAGAGGTTTAGTGAAGATATCAGCAATTTGTTTTTCAGTTTCAATAAAGAGGAGTTCAAAAGATTTCTTTGCTACCTCATCTCTCAAGAAATGATGCCTAATTTCAATGTGTTTTGTTCTAGAATGCTGAATTGGGTTTTTAGACAGATTTATGGCACTTGTGTTATCACAAAGAATGGGAACACAACCTAACTCTTGGTTATAATCAAGAAGTTGATGTTTCACCCAAAGAATTTGAGTGCCACATCGACCAGCTGCAACATACTCAGCCTCTGCAGTTGATAGAGCAACTGAGTGTTGCTTTTTGGAAGCCCAAGAGATTAGGCAGCCACCTAAGTACAAACACAAGCCACTTGTGCTTTTTCTATCAAGTTTACACCCAGCATAATCAGCATCACAATAGGCAATCAAATCTAATTTACAACCAGCAGGATACCAAATACCAAGATCACATGTTCCAACAAGATATTTGAAAATTCTTTTAACAGCTAACATGTGACTTTCTTTAGGATTTGCTTGAAATCTAGCACACAAGCATACACTGAATTGAATATCAGGTCTAGAAGTGGTGAGATAGAGTAGAGAACCAATCATACCTCTGTATGTCTTTGGGTCTACTGACTTACCAAGTGAATCTTCTTCTAGTTTCACATTAATTGCAATGGGTGTGCTTGAGTGCTTGAGGTTCTGGAAGTCAAACCTTTTCAGAAGTTCTTTGACATATTTGGTTTGGCTTATAAGATTCCCTCACTGGTTTGGTTAACCTGCAATCCCAAGAAAAATTGTAAGTCTCCCATCAAGCTCATTTCAAATTCAGTTTTCATTTGATTTGCAAATTCAGTGCACAGGCTCTTATTGGTGGATCCAAAAATTATGTCATCAACATAAATTTGGACTGCAATTATTTGTTTATTTACAGTTTTTGTGAACAAAGTTTGATCAACATTACCTCTAGAGTATCCTTTTTCAAGCAGAAAAGAGCTCAAACGGTCATACCAAGCTCTTGGAGCTTGCTTAAGACCATAGAGAGCCTTATGAAGCTTAAAAACATGATTAGGATATTTTTCATTTTCAAAGCCTGGAGGTTGTTCAACAAAAATATTTTCTTTTATGTAACCATTCAAAAATGCACTCTTGACATCCATTTGATAAACTTTAAACTTCAATGAAGATGCAAAAGCAAGGAAAATTCTTACAGCTTCTAGTCTAGCTACAGGGGCATATGACTCTTCAAAATCAATTCCAAATTCTTGGTTGTACCCTTTGCAACTAGTCTAGCTTTATTCCTTATGACTTGACCATTTTCATTCAATTTATTTCTGAATACCCATCTAGTGCCAATGACAGATTGGTCACTAGGTCTAGGTACTAATTCCCACACTTGATTTCTTTCAAATTGATGAAGTTCATCATGCATTGCATTTATCCAGTCTGAATTCATTAGAGCTTCATCAATTGACTTTGGTTCAATTTGGGAAATTAGTGCTAGTGGGTCTTCATGAATTGCATTCAAGAATGATGATCTAGTTCTTACCCTATCATGTACATTGCCAACAACATTTTCTATTGGGTGATCTCTCAAAAATCTGTGTTCAGGAATTACCTGTTGAGGTGCATTTAAATTTGGAACAACATTACCTGATCCACTTGGAGTAGGTGAGTGATTGTTCAAATTTTCATCAAGGTCTTCATTCTCCTCAACAGTTGGTGAAGAATCAACGATAAAGTCATCCTCTTCATTATCTGGACAGTCCCTGCAAGATTTAGAATAATGAGTTGAAAAGGAATTTTCATCAAAAACTACATGTGGAGACTCTTCAACAGTTTTTTTTTTGAGAGAATAAACTCTAAATGCTCTTGAAATTTCAGAATAGCCAAGAAAGATGGCTTCTGACTTTTAGCATCGAATTTATCAAGATTTTCTTTATTGTTGTTATGCACAAAACATTTACACCCAAAGACTTTGAAATAAGACAAGGTTGGCTTTTTGTTTTTCAACAATTCATAAGGGGTTTTTCTGATTTTTGGTCTGACCAATGCTCTATTGAGAATATGATTTGCTGTATTTACAGCTTCAGCCCAGAAGGATTTGGGCAATTTGCTTTCCAAGAGCATGGATCTTGCCATTTCCACAAGTGTTCTATTCTTTCTTTCCACAACCCCATTTTGTTCTGGAGTTCTTGGTGAAGAAAACTTGTGAAAAATGTGAAGTTCAGCACATAAATCAGAGAAAGATTTGTTTTCAAATTCACCCCCATGATCAGTCAAAATATTTTTGATTTTATAAGGAAAACTTGTTAAGGCAGTGGTACAGAAATTCCTGAATTCAGGGCAAGCATCACTTTTGTGGGATAAAAAGATAACCCATGTAAATCTAGTAAAATCATCAATAATGACAAAACCATATCTTTTGCCACTCAGACTTAGAATTCTTGTTGGGCCAAAGAGGTCCATATGAAGCAATTCTAGTGGCTTAGATGTGAGTACATCATTGAAGGTTTTAAAAGATTTTCTGGTTTGTTTTCCTTGGGCACAAATCCCACAAATTTGATTCTCTACATTTGAAAAAGATTCAGGAAGACCTTTGACCAAGTTTAGCCTTAACAGCTTATTTATTGTTCTGAAACTTGCATGACCAAGTCTTTTGTGCCAAGTCCATGCAATTTCATTTTTATTTGCAACAAGACAAATGTTTTCAGAAAAGTTTTTATCAAGGTTGATCATGTAAACATTGTTTTCTTTTTTCCAAAGAATTTTATTTATCAGTTGAAGAGTCAATTATTCTGCAAAAATCTGATTCAAAACAAACTTTGTGACCTTTGTCACATAGTTGGCTAATGCTCAGCAAATTATAATTCAGACCATCAACTAATAAAACATTATCAACTGAGTTTGAGGAAGATTGACCAACCTTTCCAGATCCATGATTTTTCCTTTATTTTTACCTCCAAAAGTGACAGAACCTCCCTCCTTTTCAATCAGGAATGAAAATTTCGCTTTATCTCCTGTCATGTGTCGTGAGCACCCACTATCAAGAAAACACACATTTGAGTTGGGTGCACGACCTTCCTGCAAAATTAATCAGTGGAGAGAAGATTTTGGTACCCAAACATTGTTGGGACCATCAGATTGTTTGAACATGACAACAAATCTTTTCTAATCCAAATCTGACTTGTTTTAGTTTTTTTTATTTCAGTGGTGTTTTTTGCCTTTTTCATTTATCCTTCCTTTTGGAATAAAAACACAGTGTTCTTTTTCTCATTAGGATGGGAGTTTTGCATTTGGACATGATTGTTCATTTGTGGAGGTCCAAACCAAGGGTTTTGTTGGTACATTGAAAAGTTTGGATAGAAGTATTGAGGATGGTACCAAAAAGGATTGTACACCATTGGTTCCAAGAATTGGTCCAATCAGCTTGATGTGCTGTCTTGGAAGTCCAAGGTTATCATGAATGTTCTTTTGTGTTTTCTTATTTTTCAAGTTTTTATTTGATTTTTGGTTGACTGGTTGGTGGTTTTGAGGTTGAGCAGGTCGACCTGTCTTTGATTGGTGTCGACTCAACAGTCACAGATTTCATCTTTTGTTGACTGGTGTCGACCTGTCAGGTGAGTGTGTCGACCTGTTGGTTTCTCTTTGTTCTGGTTTTTCAAATTTTTTGTTGTGATACCAATTGGTGTATTGTTTGACACTTGCTTGTTTTTGTTTTCTCAGGACTAGGACTTTTGACAAATTTTATTAAAGGTGCTTTTTCCTCATTTCACCAGATTTGTCTTTCTTGGAGTTTTGTGTTGAAAATCCTAGTCCATGTGTTACAGATTTCATTCTTGTTCCTAACAAGGCATCCAGATTATCTTTTCCTTTTGTAAAGGTTTCAATGACTTGTTCTTTTTCTTTCAACTGGTTTTCTAAAGTTTTGATTTCATCATCACTTTGTTGTTTTCTTTTTGTTGCAATTCCAGTTCAGACAATTTCTTAAAGTCATTGTTGGCCTTTTGGGATGCAAGCTTGAGCTCATCAATTACATTTAGAAGATTTTCTTTTTCTTCATTGAGCTCAGCCACTTCATTTCCAATTCAGAGATTCTTTTGTTTGTTGATTGGTTATGCAGGATGTTTTCAATTTTCTTCTTCAGATGCTTATTTTCTTTTCTTGTTTCAGAATAGTTTTCAACTAATTCAGCATAAGCATCTTGCCAATCATCAATTGTATAATCTTCAAAGGATGTACTTACCTTTCCATCAGAACTTTGCCATAAAGCAGATTTCCTCACTTTCAGAACTTGAGGACCTTCTTCTTCATTTTCACTTGGATCTTCATCTGACCAAGTGGCAACCATTGCTTTAGGCTTCTTGAATTTGTGATCTTCTTGTATTTTTCTTCTTGTTCTCAGGACATTCTCCTTTCATGTGTCCTGGTTTGTTGCACCTGTAACAAATAACAACTTCATCAGTTTTCTGATTTCTATTTGAATTGGCATTTGAAAAGGAAGTATTTCTTTTCCCAGATGAGAATTTCTTTTTCCCAGTGAATTTTCCTTTTCTAGATTTTAAGAATTTTCTGAATTGTCTGGTCATGAGGGCAATTCATCCTCATTGGACTCAGACTCATCAGAACTTGTTTTCTCTTGATTTTTGTCCTTGTTACTAGATGAAGCTTTAAGTGCTACTGGTTTGGTTTGATTATGTGCTCTTCATTTCTCTTCAGTTTATTTCATAAGTCATCAAAGATCCTATGAGTTCATCCAAAGAGATTTTGGATAAATCTTTAGAGTCTTCAATGACTGTGGCCTTAGTGTGCCAAATTGAAGATGAAGAGAGCGCAAGATTTCTTACCAAATCAGCATGTGTAGTCCTACTTACCTAGAGCCTTCAGTCCATTCACAATGATCATGAACTAGCAAACATTTCAGAAATCGTTTCATCATGAATAATCATACTCAGAAACAAGAATATTTGCTTTGTTTCTTTTACTTGGGATGTTCCCTCATAGAGTAACTCAAGCTTATCCCACATCTCCTTGGAGATTTGCACATGGAGATTCTTGAGTACTCCTTTGGGTGGACTGCACATTGAACCATGTTCATAGGCACTGTAGTTCAGGGTGGCCCTCCTAATTTGCCCTGGTCCAGGTTTCCTCTTCTCCCTGGTTTCATAGGGACCTACCTCAACTACCCTCCAAATCTCATAGTTCTGGGCTCTAAGGAAGACTTGCATTCTATTCTTCCAATAGGAATAGTCAGTCCCATTGAAGAATGGTGGCCTATTATGGAATGGCCTTCAGCAATGAAACCTCTAGAATCCATTGAATCAAATGAGGTGCAGTGAAGGAAACACTTAACAAACAAGCAAGTGAAACACACAAAGCAAACAGAAACACTCAGATCAGATCAGATATGAACCCGCTTGATACCAATTGTAGGATCGAAAAAGGGATGGGCCAAATCTAGAAGGGGGGTTGAATAGATCTAGGCCAAATACTGCGGAAGCTTAGCAATTTTAAGATGCTTTGAATCAGAGTCAACTTAGAAAAGCAATTCACAAATCTGATGAGTGATTGTGTGAATTAAGTGATTAAAGGAGTGATCAAGTTGATTAGAAGAGTAATCAAGAATCCTATGCATACATCTAACGCAAGGTGAAGTTAAATCACAGATCAAACCACTGCACAGAGATTTTTAGGTGGTTCGGAAATCACCATGTGATTCCTACATCCACCCCTCACACAGTGAGGCTCCACTATTCAACTTGAATACACCACACACTGGAGCTTGACAACTCCAACACACTGAGTTCAACAACTCACACACAACCTCTAGAGCAAGACTACTCTAGAACTTGAGCACAACTGCTCAACCACAACCTGAGTGCGACGACTCAACACAATTGAGCACAAAGGCTCACAACCAACTTGCTAGATCAAAAACAACAAGATCAGATCCTCTAGCAATGATCTGATCCATAAAGAGTTCATTCAAGGAGACTAGTGCAACAAATCATGCACAATCTCAGAATGATTCAGAAGAACTAAAGGGAATGAAGGAGTTGTATGTAGAATCCTTGTTCTTCAGATGAACTCCCTGTAGAAGGTTGAATTGAGAAGATGCTTGAACTCTTGAAGTCCCTGGGCGATGCTCTGCAATTTGTGCCTTTGGATCTTCCTTGAACACTTCTCAATTGGCTGCTTCTACTTGATCTGCCCCTTGGAAGTGATCTCACTTCATCTCATGGATCAATCTTCACTTCTTGGGCTTTCAAAGATGGGAATTGGCTGAAGTAGCACAAGGAGAGCAAGAACGGGAGGAGAGCTCTGTCTTGCCGCCAAAGGAGACTTTCTGGAAGGCTCTTCAGGAGTTCTTCGGCTTAGGGGCCGATTAGATAGGTATTTACCCCTATCATGGCCAAAAGAACCCTTGGGGACGTGGGCACATGATCCAAGGCCGATCCAAGTGATCCCTAGAGTGCCACATGTCCAGGTGGGACTTAAAGTGAAAAAGTTGTCGGAGTGTGTCGACACAGTCATTGGGTGTGTCGACACACTGTCCCAATTCCACAAAATTGGTCTTCTGGGAGAGGTCACTAGTGTCGACACTACTTGGGACTATGTCGACACACTGTCCCAACCTGTCACTGGGTTCTCTGGGAGCTGGGTCTAGTGTCGACACTGCTGGGACTATGTCGACACACTTGACCATTTCTTCATGACTTTGCCTTATGGTTTGATACCCTGTGTCGACACCAGTAGTGGGTGTGTCGACACTACCCTTGCAAGAAATGTATGTCCTGAAAAATAAACATATAAATTATTAGTCCAATGTATTATCATGAATATATATGATAAAATGTGTTGGAAACATGCTTTTTGAATATTGTTATTACATGTGTGATGTATTTAACATGTTCCATTTATTGTGCATTAAAATCACAACTTGTCATCATCAAAATTATGAGGGAAGGAAATGTATTAAATTCACACTCAACCCAACATCTTCACCCTTTCAAACCACCGGGAACGTTTCTGCTACCCTCTTCCACAATCTCACACTCTCTTGCCCTCAATCTCCGATCCTTCTTCTTCAACTTCTTCTATCTTCTGTATTGGACTGAAACCGATGGCGAGGGGGAAAAAACATGGTTGTCCGTGACGCCCCCTCGGGATGCAGGAAGAGGAAGAGGAGACAACGGGGGAAGAGAATATAGCAGAGAGGAGAAGGACGAGGACCGGGCGGCGACAGATGCGGGCGGCAGTGCGCCAGAAATGGGGGGAAACAGTGGGAGAAGATGGAGAGGGGGAAGAAGAAGTGGAAGCAGAGGTGCTCCAGATGGCTCCCTGCCGACCAAAGGTGAGTCAAACGACCTCTAATCCCCCCCCCTATGAATGACTGTAATTGTGAGAAAGAAGGGGAAATAGAGGAGAGGCTGCAGGTTCAACAGGAATTTGACGTCAACATCGGTTGACGTCGAGTTCCTATAAACGTCCAACGCACTGCCGTCTAAGTGAACTTGACGGCAAGGTGTTGGACGCTACTGATGAACTTGACGGCAGCCATTTGTCTGTCAACCCTAAATAAACGGCAATCCTCTTGCCGTCAACTTGTTTGAACGGAATCGATGCTGGACATGACTTTCTATGTTTTGTCTGGGGAAAGGCAGAATGAGGAGTAGGGTGACGTGGGATTGTGCTGGGCGTGGTACTGGGTGCTGCCAGAGACCCAACGACACGAATTGCTGGATAGGGTTCGGGCACCTCCTGGCGGTGTGGCCCTTTCACGTAGACGTCCCTACCCGAGGAGTTGAGGGAGAGGTAGGATGAAGCTTGCAAGGCATTCATCATGTCTTGGGGTCATATGATACCCACATTGGAGGATGTGGTGTATCTGACAGGACTATCGGTTCAGGGAGAACCGGTGGTAGTAGGACAGGAGAGGAGAGACTATTATCATGACATGGTGGAGTTGCTGGGGCCCGAGTTCGTGGCTGGGAAGAGGAGACCGATTTGGAGCATCCTGCTCAGATCCCGTCGGAGTTCATAGGGCTGAGAGGAGGGAGGAGAGGAGCTCTGGAGACATTAGAGGAGTTTGGTGCCGGGGTCCGGGCGTCGATTCAGCTGGAGGGGCAGAGCAAGGATCAGAGGTCCAGATTTTTGTCACATACTTCATCGGACGGCTCTGCTTCTGACGGTAGTCATCTCAGATGAACTGCAGTTGTGCTCCTGCTGCGAGAGTGGAGTAGGCGGGAAGCTACGCCGGGGCGCCGCGATGCTGGGCATCTCTTCTCACTCCTCCCCAGTAGCTCACGGCGTTCTCAGAGCACCGGGGGCTTCACCCCCTTTCTTAGGTATGCAACTTTCTTTTAATGCTCTCATGAAAAAAATGATAAATTGTGCCTGACTGATGTCTTTCTTCTTGTCTCGTAGATCTGGGGGTACACCCGCTTCCCCATGGGACGCAGTGTATAGATGGAGGGGAGCCAGGCCATGGTTCCCTCATGGCCCAGTGGGAGGTAGCACCCGATCCGAGAGTGACAAATCAGCATGTGGAGGACATGCGGGCTCGACTCGACCTCTATCCCTATGATCAGGTATAAATCTCAGCTAGCACTCTTTCTTTCCTACTTTCAATTGCCATTTGATGTGACTGACTAGTGTTCTCTTCTCTGCAGGTGGTTTGGCCCGTACTTGGGGGAGGCGGATGCGTCTCACCCAGCCGTGGCGGCGGGTCGCCCATTGTTCGACCCCCATGTACTACTCTGTGCTGGGGATGAGTGAGACCTCTACTAGAGTTGGTGGTGCAGACTCTGGGTTGGCATCAGCCAGCCCTAGAGATACCTTCTCTAGGGAGAGAGGGACACTCCCAACGACGGTTCTTCACCGAGGACCGCGACTGGAGTGAGGAGCCGGGAGCACGGTCGCCTACTGGCGAGGCGGAGGGGAGCAGATCCTCCAGCACACCGACTCCAGGACAGCTCGGCATACCTGGGAGGACTACTGGGCGCGCTACGCCGGGTGACTCCAGCTTGACCGATGAGTGGTAAGTGAGCTCTAACTCTAAACCTTGTCATCTAATTGATTGATTCTAACCTTAAGTGTGGATGACAGATGACGGAGTCGGAGGTAGTGAGGCTCCTTGAGGGGAGGCTGGCACAGCAGGCTGTGGAGGCAAAGAGGCTCTGCACCGAGACACTATCGTTGTAAGTCAGAAACTCACCCTTGATTTGATTTGAGGATGACCAAGGTTGTGAATGCAGAGGGATGAGCTAGCGAGGGTACGGGCGAGCCGGCACGGGGGGGCGAGCTCGCCGCGCTGCCACCTAACGGGGACCTGGCAGTCCGGCTGCAGGAGGCCTTAGACCGGGCAGAGGCGAGAGGTCGAGAGCTAGAGTCTAAGGTAAGACACTAAGCCACTACCTTTTCTAAACATGATTTGACTGACCTGACATATTTGCTCATTTATGTGCAGCGGCAAGGAGTAGGGGCGGCCTTCCAGGCGCAGATGGAGAGTCTGCGGTTGGAGTTGATGAGGATGGAGGGTCGCCTGCTTGAGGCGCGGGGAGAGGAAGAGGGAGGCAGAGAGGGCCAGGCACAGGCCTCCGTGGATTATGAGATCTTGAAGAACCGGGTGATGAGGAAGCACCGGGAGCAGCAGCGATAGGCCCAGCAGGAGGCGCCAGCGAGGACCGGGTCAGCCTTCGCATCACTTGACGACATCCTGTCCTGGGAGACCCGTCAATGGGTGGGGAGGGCTACGACCAGAGGCATCGATGGCGACGAGAGCTCCTCTCTCAGACCGGCGTCGGAGGAGAGGAGGAGGAGGAGGTGAGTAGCTCGCGTAGACAGAGGCCTAGTGATGGGGTGAGGAGAGAGGAGTGACCAGCGAGGCTCCGATGTACCATTAGGAGTATACCCCTGTCATATTATGTATAGAACTTTATCCTTAGTGGACTTTCGTGGACTTTTGTCATCCAACGTGTGCTTGAATGGTTTGCCAATGTCGCTTGATTATTGCATCCACAACACTTAAAGGAAAAAGTTAGTGTAGATCTATCTTTAGCCCTTGCCTAAAAGATGTCCATTCTTGAGACTTGGTCAAGGGGCTAATATCTAATCAAAGATAGGAACACAAATAAAATACTGAAGGGAAATATGTACATGTATTTTTTTTTTTGCTTTTGTTTTTTTTTAATAAGAAATAGAGAAACTTGTTAGTATATGTAAATGATACAACTAATTTTTTTGGATTTGATTATTTATTTATTTATTATCAAAATAAGAGGAAAGATATGTACATGGAGAGATTATACACATCAAGAGAATCTCTCTTTGTATTTTTCATTTTTCCATTTTTTTGGATTTTTGGACTCTAAGACACATTCATCACACGTTAAGATATAGGGTCATCATAATCTACTTAACCATAGAGGCCATGAGCGGGGAGGATCGTGCATGATATCGTTGACATTGGAGATTGCCCCTAGCCTTCTGATATTTCCACCCATGGAAGGTCTTAGAAGGTCAAATTGCCCCTAGAGGGAGAAAATTGGAAGAAGTAAATAGGAAGTCATGCAACGATTGGGTCTAAACCACTTTTTGTTTCCAAACCAACATCTCACACCGAAAGACTTAGACATCAATTATTTTCAGGGATACTTTTATTTTGATTTCTTGGTGGATGCATGCACTATTTGCTACCTCCTTGATTTGGTCAGCTTTTTTTTAGGTACATACTTTTTGCTACCCTTTTTTGACCTTTGGCTTTTCTTTGCCTTTTAGGCTTGGTTCGGTATTTGCCCTTGCATTTCCTGATTGCCCCTGTTTATGGTGACTTGTCTTTTAGGTGAAAGTGGATGGTCTCCTACTCGTAGTTTGCCCTTTCCAAACTTGACTGAGTGGGAAGAGAAAGGGGATACATTAACCAAATTAGACCGTTCGAGTGTACTTATGATTTTCCAACTAAGGGACAGTACCCAACATCATGTGGTGTGTGAAGGGACCCTACTTACTAATGGTCGAGTGAAAAAGTAGAATCTCCAACCCATGACATTGATAAGTGATGAATGACAAACTTGACCGACTGAATGACTAAGGGTAGAATTTCTGAGATAGACTGCATTCCAGGGATGCAACAACTCAACTCCCTCAGTGTCCACTAACCTATAAGTATTCCCCAAATAGCTTCTTGACAATGAACGAACTTCTCAATTTTCTTGCAATTACTTCTGGGACCTGGTGACTAATGACTTGCATTTTAGGACCATTTCACCCTCTTCGAATTTTCTCTCAAGAACTTCTTAGCGTAAAAATGTGCAATCTTTGGCGATAAACTTGTGCATGGTCAACGCTATCATTCGCCTTTCATCTAAGAGTTCAAGTTGGCTAATAAAGCCTCCCGACATCGACCGGGAGATCAAGTTGGAATCTAATTGAACTCGAAGTGAAGGGACAAAGATCTTCTATAGGAGTACCGCATCTGATCCGTATGTCATAGCATAGGGGTTTGCCCTGTAGGAGTTCGGACCGAGGTGCGGTAAGCTCACAGAGCCTCAACTAAGCGGTCTGGCCAGTCAGCATTGTTATGAGATTTGCAAGTTTTCTTTATGATTTTGATGAGATTTATTAGTAGCTTCTGCTTGTCCATTACCTTGTGGATAATATGGAGATGAATGATGCAAATTAATACCATATTTAGCACACATGTCACGAAACTTCTGTGAAGTGAATCGTGGTCCGTTGTCAGTGACGATGTCCCGAGGCGCGCCAAATCTTGCAAGAATGTGCACTTGATGAACTTGACCACCGTTGAAGCTTTGACCTCTATGAACGTTTCCACTTCAGTCCACTTTGTGAAGTACTCGGTGGCGGTCAGAATGAAGGACTTCTACAGATTTCTCGGTTCTGTCCTCGAGTGGACCAGCCACATCGCAATGCCCACATGGCGAAAGGCATGGAGCAATGAGAGGGTGAAGAGAAGAGGAAGGAGCATGGATTTTGTCACTGTATAATTGGCATTTAGCACAGTGACGAACAAAGTGAGTGCAATCTTCTTCCATGGTAGGCCAGTAAGTGTAGTAGTAACGTCTCGGGTCTTATTGGATTCTTATCGGATCTTTACCAGGTTTGGTTATGGATCTGTGCCTGTTGATGTCCAGCGAGTTGGACTTGACAGGGGGTTGGCATCCAGGTGTGTGACGTCGACTGTGGGTGGCGGAAAGGTGTTTGCCGGGTAATTGGTGTTTAGCATCCATCGTTGTTGCCGTTGACCTTGTGTTTCTGTCTCTTCCGGAGATGGAACTTGGCGGCAAGTGATGTGACGTTGAGTGTGGTGGTTCAGTTGACGGCGAGGGGCCTTGACGTCAAATGATCAGGGTTCATTTTTTTAGGGGCAACCGAGCCCTTTTCCTTCCTCACTTTTTCTCCTTTCTTTCCCCCTGCATTACTTCATCTTCCAGTGGCTGATGGGAGTACGTGGAAAGGCCGCGGTGCGCATGGCGGTGACGGATTGGATGGGGAAACGACGGATTGGTTGGTGGTGTTCGCGGGAAGCTTCTGGAGGTTCGGCGCGAATCGAGGTTCTTTTGGGATTTATATGCGTTTCTGAGGTAGGGACGTAACCCTTAGCTCCTTGTGGTTATTCATGCCTATTGCGTGTGATTTGCGTGGAATTCGAAGTCTTGGGGAGGGTTTCTCCATGTTGGGTTTTTTGGGGTGATTTCACCGATCTGAGCATTGGATCGTGTGTTTCCAGCTTTGCAGTAGTGCAGTGTGATGTAAGGAAGAATTTCTCCTTCATCACTCTGCTGTTTTGATGGCTGGATTGCTCTCAGGGGGTTGGCTTGTGGCTGCTTCAGCTGCTGGATGCTGAAGAAGTCAACGTCAAGGGATTTGACGTTGAGCTCTTCACGGAAGAGATAAACGGCGTGATCTCTTGCCGTTAAACTCTTCAGGGAAGATCTGGACGGCAAGGTTGTTACCGTCAGGATCTTCAGGTAGGATATAAACGGCAAGACCGTGTGCCGCTGAGATTAGGTAAACGGCCAACATGTGACCGTCTACTTCGACGTTGCCGTTGACCTATAGTAGCGACAGAAGATTCTGTCGTTGACTTTGTGCTTGGCGACATGTTGATGCTGTCGTTTACTTCTTGGTTAGCGGCAGTCGATGCTTCCGTCTACCCACAGGTGAGTTCCCAGCAAGTTGTGTTTTCCTTTCCGTGATTTGAGGTGTTGACATGCGGTGTCCGCCTGTTAGCACAGTTTTCCAGGCGTAGAGAGTGTCTCTGCTTGTGCTCGCGTTGTGTTTGACTGTGTTGAGACGGTGACAATGGTGTTCGTCCGCAGTATGGTGTTCAGACGTTGAGTGTGTTTCCGTCTGTACTCGCGTGGAGTTTTACCGTGCTCCTATTTAGTTGTTATTACCTGGACGTGGAGCGACGCTCCGTCTAGAGGTTGGCGGTGGGGGTCCTCCGCCGGTGAGCCGAGACATAGAGAGCGTCTCCGTTCTGTGCGTACTCCTTGTGGTG
>CM024762.1:117069923-117132473 GCA_014218235.1 Colocasia esculenta
TAACACGCCAACCCGGGGGTCCAAAATCCCAAATAGGATCGGACCGACGTGCCGTTTTCTCCGACATGACCGGTGGTTAAACGACGTGTAGAAACTGACGGAATCCAATTGGATCTCCGGATTGGCCTGGCCATTCAAATGACCGATCTAAAAACACCCAACTTCTATAAAAGCCTTAACACACACACCCCGGGGTCCAAAATCCCAATAGGGATCGGATCGACGGCCGTTTTCCCTCCTCCGACACGACGTGGGGGTTAAAGCGACGTGTAGAAACTGACGGAATCCAATTTGGATCTCCGGATTGGCCTGACCATTCAACGACCGCTCTAAAAACCCCAACTTCATATAAAAGTCTTAACACGCACAACCCGGGGGCCAAAATCCCAATACGGATCGGATCGACGTGCCGTTTTCTCCGACACGACCGGGTGGGTTAAAGCGACGTGTAGAAACTGACGGAATCCATTTGGATCTCCGGATTGGCCTGGCCATTCAACGACCGATCTAAAAACACCCAACTTCATATAAAAGCCTTAACACGCACAACCCGGGGGTCCAAAATCCCAATTAGGATCAGATCGACGTGCCGTTTTCTCCGACACGATCGGGTGGGTTAAGCGTGTAGAAACTGACGAATCCAATTTGGATCTCCGGATTGGCCTGGCCATTCAAACGACCGCTGTAAAAACACCCAACTTCATAAACCTTAACACGCCACCCCCGGGTCCCAAATCCCAAATAGATCGGATCGACGTGCCGTTTTCCCACACGACCGGTGGTTAAAGCGACGGTAGAAACTGACGGAATCCAATTTGGATCTCCGATTGGCCTGGCCATTCAACGACCGCTCTAAAAACACCAACTTCATATAAAGCCTTAACATACACAACCCGGGGTCTAAATCCCAATAGGATCGGATCGACGTGCCGTTTTCTCCGACACGACCGGTGGGTTGAGCGACGTGTAGAACTGACGGAATCCATTTGGATCTCCGGATTGGCCTGGCCATTCAAACGACCGATCTAAAAACACCCAACTTCATATAAAAGCCTTACACCACAACCCGGGGGTCCAAAATCCCAATAGGGATCGGATCGACGTGCCGTTTTCTCCGACACGACCGGGTGGTTTAAAGACGTGTAGAAACTGACGAATCCAATTTGATCTCCGGATTGGCCTGGCCATTCAACGACCCGCTGTAAAAACACCCACTTCTATAAAAGCCTTAACACGCACAACCCGGGGGTCCAAAATCCAAATAGGATCGATCGACGTGCCGTTTTCTCGACACGACCGGGTGGGTTAAAGCGACGTGTAGAAACTGACGGAATCCAATTTTGTCTCCGGATTGGCCTGGCCATTCAAACGACCGATCTAAAAACACCCAACTTCATATAAAGCTTAACACCCACAACCCGGTCCAAAATCCCAATAGGGATCGATCGACATGCGTTGCCTCTCCGACACCGACCGTGGGTTAAAGCGACGTGTAGAAACTGACGGAATCCAATTTGGATCTCCGGATTGGCCTGGCCATTCAAACGACCGCTCTAAAAACACCCAACTTCATATAAAACCTTAACACGCACAACCCGGGATCCAAAATCCCAATAGGGATCGGATCGACGTGCGTTTTCCTCCGACACGACCGGGTGGGTTTAAGCGACGTGTAGAACTGACGGAATCCAATTTGGATCTCCGGATTGGTCTGGCCATTCAAACGACCGATCTAAAAACACCCAACTTCATATAACGGATCTAAAAATACTATTGTATCACAAGTTTTAAATTTCACTATTGAAAATATGTATGTCTTTTATTATTATAAATGTTTCTCATTTTAATTTGTTTTAATATAGGATCCAGCTCCAGACGATGACGAGCCAGACAGCAAACGATCCAGCAGATTTATCTTGATATTTGTATTCATTATTCTGTATGATTTTATATTTATTGTATGTTATGATATTATGTTGATTGTGGTATTTGTTAAATTTATGAATATTGTAGCAGGTTTGATATTGTAGCAGCAGGGTTCACAAACCATTTTTATTTCTTAATTTTTTTAAAAAATATGGTTGTTATTTCCGACGGATTTACCGACGGTTTATTATCCGTCGAATTACCGACCGAATATCCGTCGGTAATTCCGTCGGATATGCTGACAGAAGTTTCCGACCGAAAATGTGTCAGCATTTACGGACCGTATACCGACGAATTTACCGACGGATAAACCGTCGGTAAATACCGACCGTTTTTCCGACCGATGTATCCGTCGGAGTTACCGACCGAATTCCGACCGATATGTTATCCGTCGGAAATTTCTGACCATCTACTTCCGACGGATCGTTTCCGACGGGCTTTAGACGGAAATCGGTCGGAAGGTCTCATTTCCGACGGTATTCCGTCGGATTTCCGACGGATTCGATCCGTCGGAAATTCCGCATTTTCTTGTAGTGAATAACAGTAAGTCTGAAAGTAGTAGGAAAGGAACAATAAGTATACCAGTTAATAAGAGGATGCAACAAAGATACTTAAGTATAGTTCAATGAAGATATCATAAAAGAATTTTCCCGGAACAAAACAGTAAAGAAATTCATGCCATAATACAGTTCATGGAAATGTAGACTAAATTTAGCAGTAGGTGGATTATGCCAAACACCCAGTAGATCCATTCTCGACGGGTACAATTCGAATAGACCGATTCAGTGGTTGAGTTCGGGTGCTCCTCTTGGAACTGGATCGGCCCCATTGCACAAGCATTGGTCCAGTAGAGTCCGAAGATCGAAGGTGTCACCATTTCCTTTTGATCAATCTTTTAATATAGTTCGAGCAGATCTCGAAGTAACATTAATATTAAATCAAGTTCAATGTGGGAGTACAGTGATAACAAGACAAAGTAAGGCTAGCTAGTTAGGTTGGTCCAAGTTTAAATATATAAAGCTATATAAGAATATGGAAAAAGAAACAAGTTGGGAGAGTATAAACTTGGTTCTGAAATCCAAGAGGAAGTCGGTCGACCGGAATGGTAGGGTCATCGACCGACCTAGCCAGTGCTGATTTCTGGGTTTTGACTGTAAAATCGGTCGACAAAAATAGGGAAATCGGACGACCGGAATGGCTAGCATTTATTCTGGGTTTCAGGGAAGAATCGATCGACCAGAATAATGAAATCGGTCGACCGACCAAGCCAGGACTGGTTTCTGGTTTAGACTATGGGATCGGTTGACCAAAATGACAAAGTCAGTTCTGGTCAATTGATTCTGGTAAGAACCAGATCCGTACGGTCACAAATCGCACCACTTTTTTGGGCCTGGGATTGGAATAAACAAGCAGGAATAGAAGAGCAATGACTATACTATACTTGTACATGGCTTTTTAGGAAAGTGGGAGTCTTTAAGCCCCCTATCTCTCTTCTTTCTCTCTCTCGGGTGGTTGAAAAAGGGGGGAATTGGTCGACCGAAATGATCGGTCGGTTGACCGATTCCGGCGGGGTAATGTTTTCTGCTCAACAGTGGTGAGTGGAGAGTGGAGGGGAATGTTTGATGGCTAAGACTGATGGATGAGGGTCTCCTCCACCATGAGCAACACTTAGAAGAGTGGCAGTGAAGAAAAGAAGGAGGACATAATTTCCTACCTTAGTCAAAAGAAAAATGGGAATAATATGAATAGAGTCTCTAGAGCTCCTTCCTTCTTCTTCTTCTTAGGCTTCAGTGGAGCAGCAGTAGCAGCAACAACAGACAATGCAGTAGCAGGTGTCGGGTTCAGATAAGGACCACTGGGGTATATGTAGAGCTCCGACAAATTATGAGGCATGGTAATTGCGAACAGTGGGGATGAAATCGTCGGAGGGGTTTCATTTGGCGTTAACACGTAACAAGGTTTAATACGTAACAATGTTATGTAGGTGAACATTGATTAATCCTACGTATCACTGTGCCATAAATCATATATATATATATATATAATTCACATATATTACTTTAATATAATATAATTCTTTGTAATTCCTTTTTCTCTTGATGAAATTGTATTTATTTAGGATATCCATTTATGCAACTCATGTGTGCTTATTTCCAAGAAATATTTTAAAATTGGTGGAGTGCGTTATAATTAAACAAATCAGAACGTCATCATGTATTACGCAAATGGCCAATATTTTTATAAAAAATTTGATGTGTTACAGATATATCAGAACCCATCATAGATGGTCACTACACCCTAGATGACTCAAAGCCAGATATGTCTTTGCCGGAGTATCCATGCAGATCACAAGGCAGAGGACATAGAAACTAAGAAACAAAGAGATAGATTATTAAAGATCAGATGGGAAAATAGGCAGGGAGGAGAAGACACATGGGATCTGGCAAAAGAAATGAAAAAAGCATAACCATACTTATTTGAGTAAGCTTTTAATTCTTTTAGGTGATAACACCAGGGCAACGCCATTCTTTGTGTTCTTCGCATTGGTAGGGGAATTCTTCTCGTTTTTGGATTGATTGGATCGTGATTGATGTGTTTAATGCATAGAATTGGTTAGATGAGTAGCAAGCATGTGTAGGTGATTGTGTGAATGCAAATATGTGGGTTTTATGATTGTGTAGGGTTGTTTGTGTGATTTTCGGAGGTGAAGGTTGGGGTGGAAACCGTGGTTTGAGAGGCGATTGAACCAATGAAGTACATCATCTGTGTACATCGTGTTTTGCGAGGCGACCACCCGACCCGTCGCGTTTCTTCCCGGAGGATAGAAAGCATGTTTTGTGTTATGCGGTGATTATACATTTTTTTTAATGTATGAAAGCATGGAAGTGGTGCAATGGCACGCGTAGTGATTAAGAATGTCGGGTTTGCATGGTTTGTGTGTACGTGGCAAGTTGGGCAATACGACGCCTTCTGTGGTTACCTCTTGAGTCGGGTACCCTAGGTTCTTTGTGAGCTAGACACATTGTGCTCGGGGTTGTCTCGGTATGGTATGTGTACCGTCGAGGTTATGTCATCTTTATGGACACCCTCACTCTTTTTTTTGAGTTGTACGTCTGGCTGAGGGAAAGACGACAGTGGGACAACGACTCGTGCGTCGTAGTTGTGTTCGATCTCTTGTAGCGCGCTTTTGGTTGGGGGAGAGACACCGGTAGTAGACGTACTAGTCTCCAACTAGTCCTATTTTTTAGTGCTTCACTTTAGGAGCTCAGGTCGGAGTCCTTAAAGGTTCCAAGCATGGAGCTGCAGTAGTGTGGTCTGCAGTTATGGTGTAGTTTGGTCTCCACAATTTGTTAACCTTGTTGAGGAGGAGCGACAACTGGACCTTTCATCCTTAGCTGTGAGGCTGAGAGGTAGACTTGTGTTGCTTGTCCAGGTCAGTAGCTGGTGTCATAAACCAGTGTTCATGACTCGTGTTTGGCGTTACCCTTCTTTAGCTCGTACTTCTGGGTATGGTTTGTTGTTTTTTATGGAAGCTCAATCCATAATAGTAATGTAGAGTTGTTATTTAATTGCAATTGTAGTACCATGCTTAGATAGCTTATTAATTGTTTAAATATATGCTTTACTCCTACCTCTTATGTGGTTATTATTATTTCGGCTTTTGAGGGAGTTTCCATACATAGCCAGTGACTTGTGAGGCTCACCCCTACTCCTTTCAGGTGAAGGAGAGCACGAGGGTTCTCGTCCTTCTTCTAGTTCGGAGCCGCATCATTACGGATTTGGGTTACTCCTCTAGCAGTGGAATTTTCCTTTATGTTGTGCCTCGGGGTATGCCCCAGGCTATAGTACTTGTACATTGACTTTTGTTGAGGCTTGGCTATGAAACCTTCATGTAAATATATGTGAGAAGTGCAATCTTATATATATTCAGGTGTTCTTTTATATTTCCACGGACATGTGTGTTGATATCCCTTGTGAGGTCTTGGCCTGTTCATGGGAGGCGGAGTCTGATCAAGCTCGTTATTAGGTTAACGAGTTTGAACGACGAGGACGTCACAGAGTGTCCTTTAAGGCAATTCATATTCACTCTACAGATGATGTGTTGAGAGAAATTGTTGATGAAGACACCCTTGCAAAGCACATACACAATTTTGAATCGAGGTACATGACTGTAACGACCCTCTTCATATCGGTTACGATTATACCAATCTCCATTGGTACAAAGGTCGTCATTACAGGTGATATAACCCAACACTACACGATAGGTTGATATGTACATGAATACAGATGAGTACAACGGGAATAAAAGAAATAACTCATTTTCATCCCATCATCATCACATCATTCCACAGTCTATATAGTAGAAGTGCCCTACAAGAAGTTCACATATCACTTTATACATTTTACACATGTTTACTTTTTCACATTGCCAAGACACAACCCAAACCACCACTAGAAGATCACGTAGCACTTACACGTTCACTTACACGTACTCAATCACTAGGTAGAGTGATCAAGTCTAGGTTCCTGCAAAAACCGGGGAAAGCCCTTCCCACCATTACCAGTGGAACTTGTCCACCTCCAGGATTTCTCAAGACCCTTGCCTCGGGTATCACGATTCACAAGACCCTTGCCTCGGGTATCAAGTAACATGTTTGAGCTTTCCTGTAGGGCACTTCTATAGTACAGCTCCAAGTAATCTAGGGTGGCAGTGTCTTATGGGCACACTTCATTTATCTTATCACATTACACATTTTACACACATACACCACTTATTCTCTCACTTCCCATGTATATGCACACACTTATATCACAGAACATAACTTATCACATTCAGACTCTCAATCAGTCATTTGACAGAAACTTGATCATGATATTAATCACATTTTCATTCATAATTGCAATTTATTCTTAAAACATGGTACATAAAACTTCAGAAATTTATAACAATGTGCACAGTACTCAGAATCATATCAAAATTTTAACCACGATTTAAATATAGCATAGGGAACATATCTGTAATTTTTCCCAATATTCGGAACATTGTACATTTATAATAATTAAAACAAGCTTCCTGCAGATTTATCTAGAAATCCAATTAAACATGGTTTAACCAATAATCACAATTACTGTCATCAAAACAGATCCAATTTTTTCACAGGTTATAAACAGTAAACATGTCACATGCCCAATTTTCCAGATTTTTCAGATTCGTAAAATAACTATAACAATTAAAATTGATTCAGGCATATTTATCACTAAATTCATTAAAATGGGTTCCATAGTAAATCAGTCACACCTGACAGTGCCAACACCGTATATAGTCATCATACTGTCATGGAAAAATTTATGACCCTAAATCACGACAGATCTATTTATACAAGATTAAACATGGTCATATTGTACTCACAGTTCTATTACAGAAATTTCAATAATTAACATAATCACAGAAATTCAGTACATCCTCATGATATGACCTATTGCTTGTACCTGACTCAGCATAAATCCCACAGTATGCACAGACAACCACAAATCCGAAAATCACAATTTAGAAATCAAAATCAATCTCTGAAGTCTGGAAGAACTGGAGGCACAGATGCTGCCACCAACATGGATTAATGGAATAGGATCTTGCCGCCAACCAGGGATCTTAACGCAGAAAAAGATGGCCGTTATGTTCCTGTCTGTAGAAGTGCAGACTGCACGCATAAACCATGGTGAATGGGGGTTCCAGGACACGAGGAAAATTCTGTAAAATATCTGGGACTTACTAGACATGGGTAGGGATGATTTCCAAAGGTACTTACCTTATAGAAAATCTACAACCGTCGAATTAAGCCGAAGAAGCCTCCTCGGCCTAAGCCAAAGAAGGTGCTCAAAACCTCTCCTGAACCTGGTCATTGAGTCGATGAAGGCCGTCCACCGGAGTCGATGGTGCTTCCTCAATGTATGGTGTACCTTTCAGTCGATGCAGAACTCTAGAAGACTCTCCAGTCGCGGACCCAGTCCTCCAAAGATCGGTTTTCTCACAAGTTTCTAGGGTTTCTCCACAGCCAAAAAGACCTAACTCGCCGAAAACAAGGTGATTTTATAGAGCTAGGTGGGTTGGTTACGCATTAGGGTAGGTCTCCTACCATTAAGGCTAGGTTTCCTAAACTGGAACCGGAGGAAACGTAGCCATTTCCAGATTTGAAATCACAGAAAAAATTGAGAAATAGGCGTCAACTTCTGCTGCCGCCAACAAGGAGTCAGCGTCCATCGATCTGGACGTCAACTTCAGCTGGCCATGCAGTCAACGACATGCATGATGCCGTCAACATGCAATCAACGTCAATTTGTTGACGTCAACTGGCATTTTGGCCAAAAGGACAAAATAAACTAAAATACATTACCATGAAAACTACATCCATTACCACCCTATTTATTTAAATATAATTTGTATTAACTTAATCAGAGATAATATGCACAACAAACAACTATATTATAATATATATATATTATAATATATATATAATTATACATATACATATGTACACAACATAGTACATACATATGCATGGAATAACAAAATACAATATATACATCAATAATCAGATAATGATGCACATTTAAATATTACATGCACAACATTACTTAAATACAATATGCATAGGATTTAAATAAGTATAATATGCACAAAATTAGCTAAGCACTTATATTCACAGAAAGTAACATATATACATACATATGCACATGAGAAATAATAATTATAACATGCACAAATTTAATACACACACTATATACATAATAAGTAATACTAAATGCACAATATAAATGAATAAAGTTCGGGGGTCTCACAATGACAAACTCACTGAAAAACCATGTACACTTGAAGCAACGATGGTTTACTTTTTACATGAAAGTGACAGAGATATATGCCCTACAAGCTAATCAAATGAACTGTGATGTCACGTCCCGAGAATTACGCAGCAGATATTAATTCGGATAATTCGAGTCGATATTTCGAGACGCGAACAGTCGAAAAATACGCCTCTAGCTAGCACGCATTAAATGTATAACAAACACATCATAATAGGGCCCAAATAATATACTCAATGGAAATTGTATTCAAATCTCATCTCAATCTTTCATAATGAACTAATACAACTCTTAAATTTTTTGTAACAGGACTAAGACTCAAATAAAGCAATTACATTTATTCCTCACTTCCTACTACATTGTTCTAACACTCAAAGCAAACTAACTATAGCTAGACACATAGTTGGACGCTCATCACTCAGACGTAATCCTATCCTCGACTTGCTCCTCTTTTTGAATTTCATAGTCACCTAATTGTTAAAAGTAGGGAGCAAACTAGCCCAGTAGGATTTATATCTCAATGTGCGGGCAATGATATAAGTGATTAGCAATTTAGAACTAGGTAAGCACGATGACTGTCATGATATGCATGTACAATAAAACTCATTAAAACATGATACATGAACAAGTAAGATAGAGTGATCATGATAGAGCAAGTCTAGACGAATCATGAGCAAGATATTATCATATAGAGGCATGTAACAAGCACGCCATATATCACTTTAAATTGCAATAAATGCAGGATGGCCATATCACGCAAGCAAGCAAGCATGAGCCCGAACTTTTAACATGATTCACTTAATCAAGCACGTACACTAAATGTACACCAAGAAAAAGATCCCCTTGAAATACACACTAAGACACATGTATGTGGTTATTGTATCTAGCATTCAACACGCAAGTACTCCCAGCGCAAATGCACGCCAATAATCATTATACCCCATGGTTAACAGTATATTTATGACTCTGTCATTGTGGCTAGACTGGAGCCCTTGACACTCTCCCGTGCCCAGTCAGCATCTCACTTTAATTTTAAATGTAGATACCCACAGTCATTAATGGCCAATGAGAGTTTCAAGATGTAAGCATGTGTAATGTCATGGTCATGATAATGATGATGAAGACAAGTAGTAATAATGTGAACATGATTGCATGATGATAATAGTCAAGAGATAATTTCGGCAGCATAACGATGCAATTTATACTTTAGTTCACTCTTTACATTAATGACTTAAGTCTATATTTTAAATCACACTCACGAGAACAAGAGAAAAAGTACGTGCACGCTATCTCCAGGGAACTTCAATGGTACAACCACTCGGTCTCCATTAGGGAATCCACGGAGTACGGAGAATTACAAGGTCTTAAGAGAAAGGTCACTAGGCTGCCGTATACTGAATGACCGCCGTGAGTTTCCAATCCCCCAAGAAAGGCTGCCTAGATGTGCAAGTGTGTAGTGAGTATGTGTCTCAATCCACAATCCATCGTTTTCAAACTTGCGGAAAACAATTAACATGATAGCATGAGATGGAACTATGCAATTAACTAAACATGGTTTGCAATATTTTAAAATAACATTAATCACTTTAACAAGCTAGAACAATGGATGTTCAATCAATAGTTTGCAAGAATAGATCATAAGCATTAATGAACAATTAGAATAGTCTTCACATCGTTACGTATTTAACATGGGTTGCTGGCTTTTAGTCATTAGATAGACTACACAATGCATATTAAGTACATATCATGCAAGACTAACATTAATACTGTAACACAGGTCTCGGGTAGGCCTTGAATCGCGTCCTACACAGTAGACCCCTTTATAACATAGTGTACGGTCAAACACGGCTAACTGTGAAGAAAGTAAATCGCGTCCACCTATATGGTCGCCATTAAGTTTGAATCACAACGGCGACGGGGTATCCCGTCGCATTCATGAAATTCATTTAATAAAAGCATATAAAAATCTCCGAAATCCTTGAGCGGGAAACCCGTCTGAATCGTGGCGGCCTTAGCGGTCACATTTCAGAGGTTTTCTAATAGGTCAACGGCACACGGTTTGAGGCACGGGACACGCCTAAATCACGTCGCCCTTGGAAGACGCCTTTAAGGTAATCACGAAGGCAGAAGCCGATGCGATACCAGTCCCCTGAATTGCGTCGCCTGAACAGGACGCGATTCAACATTTAAACCGAAAACGAGGAAATCGCAGGAACAAGTAGCGACATCATGCAACACTTATATTTTCTAATCTAGGGCTTTTGGGACAAACGTGTCCACATGAAACTTGTTGGAAACATGGAATAGGTGAGAACTATGGTTTTGGAATCATTCAAATGGTCTCGGATGCGCATAAATCCACACAAACATAAAACGTGATTACCATGTGCGACTTTGGCAAAACGCTTATAACTCTAGATGTACTCATGAAATTCGATGAAACCACTTGGACATGAAAGTAGACTCGATTCTCTACACATTGGTATATGAGTTATTATGAATTTGGCCTGAGATCACCTACCTTCTTGGTTGAAGAATTCTCGTTCTCCAGAAAACCCTCGTCAGACCACTTGTTGGAGAACGCTTAATACACCCGACCTACTGCATGAAAGTTGGACATTCCAATGTGATTAGGAACTAGACTTGACCCTTTTTCCAGGGGTATAAGTCTGGCACAGTGTGGTTAGGGTTTGGCCTACCTTTGATCGACTCCAAGAAGACTGTCTGCGCATGTTGATGCAGACGCAACGGGGAAGAAGAAGAGCTTTGTGTGGTCGATCTCCTACTCCCCAGACACCAAGAACCACCCACACGATCCCAGCAAGATGGTAAACTCATCCCCTAGGGTTTTGTGGAGAGTATATATGCATCTAGGGCTTTTAGAAGTCCCATTGCAACAAGAGAGGAAGGGTTGCGGTTTTAGCATGCCCCTTCCATGTTTTGAGGATCTCTCACCCCATTAAAGTGTCTTGGCCAGTAGGAAACCCCCAGGATGGCTAGGCACGAATTTGGGTTGCCAAGAGAGCCTAATTGCATCCAATTTACCTTAATTGCCTCTTTCTATTTCAGCTCATTTAGGGTGCGAATTTTTTATGTATTTTCTTGCTTCATTTTATTGTTGGGTCAAATGTTGTCCATTGGCCTAATTCTGATAATGGGTCTCTTACGTGATGTTGGAAGTCTCTCCAACGTGTTGATTTGATTTATGGTCGTGTCATATTTTCGTGTAACGGTTTTCCCCGACCTTATTTCCTAATTTGGATAATTGGTCACCGTGTGACGTACACTTGGCCAATTGGATTTTTCGTTGCCACGAATTTCTTCATGGAACATTTAGGAATATATTTGGGGTTGATTATAATTTTCACGGAAGTTTCCGATGTGTTCTTGCATGTACGATAGTGGTACGCATGTTTTAAATACTCTGATATTATGAAAATTATTTATTTCTATTATTCAAATTTTATTTATAAATTTCTGGGTGCTACAGTGATAAAGACCCTACCATATGCCAATGATGACTGAATTGTAATGAGATTATGATAATAGTTTAGTCATCCAGAAGCGCATGTTCTAAATGTTCCTAGTCAGAGGATTTTTAAGATGGGACATTAACAATTTGGATAGACTTTTTTTTTTAATCAAAAAGATCCTCAGGTCAGCACTAGGAGAGTGCACCCGAGTCCTGGAATAGAATGTTCGCACTCCCCAGTGCGATCAACCTGGGCCTAGATTATAATATAAAAATTTGGTACAAGATCAAAGGGGCAACCCAGCTCACTTGGCCTAAAGTTTGGAACCCCAGACCGGTCCAAAGTAAGGGACCTTTACACTCACGAGGTAAGGAGGTAGAAGACAGAAAATTACATTACTAGATAACTTGCACCGAAATTAGCCAAAGTGTCTGCCACCCATGGTTGCTTGTCTATAGTATGAGCAACTTTGACATGTGAGTTATGTAAGTATGATTGAGCCTCATGCCACCAATGCAAACACTCCCAAGATGGAGATTTATTGTTGTTAATAGAAGTAACTAGAGTTGAAGAACCACCAGATTATGGGCAAAGTGAAACCAGGTTCAGAAGCTAGCCGAATACCATCACAAAGAGAACGCACCTCAGCAACCAAGCTACTACCAAACACATAGTAGTGGGCGAAGGCCAACAGGAGATTGCCCTTACTCTCCCCCACAATTTTGATAGACTAGTGCACATGATGCCTACTTATATGATGATGATGACTGATGTAACGACCCGACCTCCCAAACCCCCCCCCCCCTTCCAAGGACCCCGAAGTTCGCTCCGCCACCCACAGGTCCGAAGACCCGAAGGGTTAGAAGAATAGTCTAGTGAGATATGTACTGAATTCAAATAACTATATCAAGATCTACGGTTGTACAACGTGTCCCAAGTAAAAGCACAACTACAAGAAGAAAGGTGCAGTCCTTAAGGGGCATACCACGAGAACTTGCAAAGCCCAACTCTCGACTCACTCAGGTACAACAGCTCACAACAATCGCTCTCACTACTATTGACAGCACACGGCAACACGGCCGCCTCCGCAACCCGTCCGCACACTGAGCTCCCGCGACGACGAGCCCCTAGCTGAAGAAAGTAGAGGGAGTGAGCCTCGCGAACAGGCCCATAGGGATTACCAATCTCTTACCGGCCAGAGCAGCATGAACTCCGAAATAGGAAACTACACTAAAAATCTGTAAAGTGAGGAACACTACTGCATGGTACTACTAAGTAGCGGAACAAAACAATGCAATGCCACGACCACCAACCAAGTTGTGACACACCACATGACTCCCGCAAAAACCAACGAGTTAGGCACAACAAGGAACAAGTCTCAGCCGCCTGCCGAGATAGTGGTCTCACGGAGACCATCGAGCAAACCATTGAAGAAGGACGCCTCACCACAAGCACGGCCACCTTAGACCTCCACAAGGTCGAGCGCCCACAAGCAAAACACCTCGAACCTCGGACACACCGCGAGGTCAGGAAGCCACACACGCCAGTGCCACCACAGACTGGCACCCAAGAACGGCGACAAAACTGAGAGGACATCGAAGCGGAATCCACCAGAAGCATAGGCCAACAAGGCCAAACATGATTCCAACGGAAACTAGGCACGACCAAGATATAACCACCATGTAATCTAGGCAACGGATAACACTTGGAAACGTCGTGAGGAACACCATCACATCAACAACACCAAGCCACCTGGCAGCCAAGAGGAGGACACACCAGTCACTCCCTCTGCTCGCCAGCCCAGCTTTTGCCTCTAACCTCCCCGGAAGAGTGAGACAGAGCCGCTATAGAACACCACAAGAACGCACGCACCATCGTAGCCTGGCGAAGCTGCGGCCCCACGCCTAGCACCACTACGTGGCTCTGGAACCAACGCAGAGAGAGGCAGTGAGAAAAGGACTGTCTGAGCCGCACCGGAAAAAAAGCATCTCAATGACCTCGGCGTCCCACCCTAGACAAGAGAGCTCTACAAATGACTTAGCGCCGCTGTCCAACCTCGTTTCCCCCCCCTCTCCCAGAGTCCGCCAACTAGGTCGTAGACTCGAGAACGCTCGTAGCCTTGAGTACTCCCTCAACAGGCTCACGGGATGGAGGTCCCAGGCAACAGAGACAACCTCTGAATGGGACAATCCGTCAAGTGCCAAGCACCGGGCGAATAGGCAGGGCAAGCATAATGAAAACCATGCCAAACCATTGGCTTGTAACCCACGACAAGCCCAGTAAGCACGAGGCACACACGACCCCCGAGAGGGCCGTCGGCCAACCAAGGCACACACGAACAAGCTAGAACCTCAGAAACACTACCAGTAATACGAAAACATTGCTCTACTAATAATCGATTGACCACTAGACATCAATTATTAGACAGACGCGAGCCTTCTGGCACTGCCGCCAGGACACGGCCACGAAGTGTCACCTTCAGTAACTGAATGCAGTGAGGAAACCTGCTGCGTTCCCCACCTGAAGGTCCTAAGGGCAAGCCTGTCCTAGGGCATATGCCGACATGCTAACCGTGGCCATGGAAACACTCGAGGTAACATAAGTACTGTCACGTCCCCCCTCGCCGTCGCGATACCATCGCGAAAAAGAAGGGCACCACGACAGCAACCCTATCGTGACGGGGCAACGCACCGAGACAACAATCCTTATAGCGACGGGGCAATGCGTCGCGACAAGGTCGCATCCAACCGGCTGATGCCTCTTTTGGTGTCGCGACGTGCCCGCAGTCGCAACACTAGCAGAGAGGCAGAGCCACGGGATGCTCGATCCTGGGGCCACCCACACACCACAAACACACCACATGGAGGAAGGGAGCATGGAAAGCAATAAATGCTATCTAAAAGCCCAGGGCTCCCCAATCGACCCGGATCGAGAAGGGCTCAAGGACTCTTCACGTCGGATTGGCCACCTCCTACTCGCTCCTGCCAGCTCCACAACACCGAGACTTGAGCATGACCCTCCTCCTTACCTGAAACGCACAAAGGGAGAGGGGAGGCTGAGCACCGCCATAGGGGGAGGAGAAGAGAGGGGAAGGAGGAAAAGGGAGAAGGGGTCACCGGCCAAGGCCTTAAGCCTTCGGCACCCAAGTCGCGACGGGGAGATGCATCGCGTTAAGGACCTTAACATGACGGGTCAATGGACAGCGAGAAGAATGCGTCCCCAGGGACGCTGGTCAAATCGACATGTCGTACTGACACACATGCCACCCTGACAAACGTCAGACGACCAAAGCCACGGAACACTGTCGCGACCCGTTGACCCGACGTGACACAAAGATGCGGCGGGAAAGCAGGGCACGACAAGAATGAGACACACAAGCTGGTCGAGACAAAGATGACTGTCACGTCGAACACCCATGATGTGACACTAACGCGTCACCCAGACCAGACACGTTAGTGGCCAGTCATCTGAGACGCCATACTCGAAAGCCAAGAAGCCGGGTATTACATTCTACCCCCGTTAAAACAATTTCATCCTCGAAATTTAGGGCACGCCCAAAGATCCCAAGGAACGAACGAAGCACAGGGAGCAAACGTAACACTATTGCGAATAAGCCACTAAGTCTCAACATGACTTCCTCATGGCAACAGCTGCACTGTCGAACGCACACGGAGCACACAAAGCACTAGTGCGAAGAGCCACTAAGTCTCACCATGACTTCCTCGTGGCAACAACCGCACAGCACATGCATGACGCACACGAATTGGAAAAACAACGGATCACACAACAAGCTCCAAACACTAGGAGCACGCAACCGAAACCCCACGGCTTACTCCATCTACATGTGAGGCATCCAAACGGAACGACAACCCACAGGTGCCGAGCAACGCTAAAACCGACCTTAGCAACATAAAATGCCAACTGAAAACTCACAGATGCAGCCACCAACAGACCCCGCTGTTGGGACCAACAGATCACCAACCCACTCTGTCGCCAGCAAAACCCGACAGAGGACGCAGTTGCCGACAACAACACAAGAAACGCCGGTCAACAACCCACTCTGTCGCCACGAAACCCGATAGAGTACATAGTTGCCACAGAAACTTGGAAAAACGCCTGAGGATCCAGCACAACACTTAGGGAACAGCCTCACGCTACTAGCAGTAGCTAGCATCGGTCACCAGCCCAACCGAGAAGCGATGCGAGCGACGAGAACTAGAGCAACATCACGCTCATGGAGAATCCACAACACACGAAATGACGTCCACTGTCCCACTAGGTCTCACCCACACCTTCCTCATTGTCTGACAGGGAGACCAAACGCACGCGAAACACCTCAACATGCGAAACACATCCACTGTCACCACGAGTCTCAACCAGACCTTCCTCGTGGTCCGACAAGACACCAAACGCACATGGAGAAACCTCAACATGCGAAAACAACATCCATTGTCACCACTAGGTCTCTCCAAACCTTCCTCGGGTCCGACAAGGACACCAAATGCATGGAGGAGCCACAATACTGGGAAACTGCACGCTTCACAATGCGACATATCGTGACGGAAGCACGAAAGACGTCTAGTTAAGTGAAACCGAGCACTCACAACATCGACAAACCATGTGTCGAGTACTAGAGAGCTAATAGGCCTCACTGTCACCATGAAGACCGATAGGAGACTCCACCATTGCTTCCAGACTCCCAACACCACGTACATGGTGAACCAACGAGAAGTTGGCAGCACACTCGCCATGCGCACACAAGACTCCGTGCGAGTACCAACATGCCAACCACCAAAAAGTCGCACAACCACATAGGAACCAAAACAACTGCAAAGGTCGAGACAACACATCGACCTTTGAGGGACCCAGACAGAAGCAGGGTACCACAATCGAACACACTCGCTCCCAAAGTGAGGGGGAAAACTCGGACACATGCTACGACCAAAGCCGGGCGTACCACCGATATGCTACCTAACAAGGCAAAGCAGTCACCCCATAGCGGTTACGGTACAACCACAAGGCACAGCTAGCACCAGTGTCCCAGAGGCAAAAGCTCAACGCCTCCAACACCGAGCAAAATCGTGAATCGACACACAAAGCTCACCATCAGGGCATACGACACAATACATGGTGCTATCACAAGCCTAGGAGTCACCCAAGGTACAACACAATGCACCAAGGCTCTTGACGGCACAAAACCGAAATACTCGAGCACAACCACAGGTGCTACCACAAGCACTAAGCAAAGTGCAACATAAGTGCACTAGTGGCTGAAACAACACGGCTAACAGGAAGGACTCTTCACCAGAGACCTGCCAAAAAGCCACACGCAAAGAACTGCAAGCCTGAAAGGGCACAACAAGCCACGTCGGCCCCAGCCCTTGAGGCACAAAAACACGAAGCATCGAAGAAAACATTCAAGGTGTAGTACACACAATCGCACCAATAGCCCGAGACGACACAGGGCCCACCGAAGGGGACTCTCCACTAGAGACCCACAACAGAAGTACACGAAAAGTCGACAACTTCAAGAGAGTAACAACCATGTTGGCTCCAAAAAGCACACAAAACAAGGAGCACTGACTCTACTGCATGGGGTGCAAAAGACCACAACAACTCCCTAGCGCACAAGAGCAAGAAGCACCATCTCCATCGCGACCGATAGCGAGGCCAAACAAAAAAATGCAACACGAAAAGCCTTCAAGGCACAAGCTGAGGCACGATTCAGCATACATCGAATAACACTTGCACGAGCAAGGCTAACCACGAAAAACCATGCACAATGAACAAAGCTTATGCAATCAACCCACAGAAAATGATACTACCTCGCATGAAACCAACAGGGACCCAATGCCCCAAATTGTCCACGCTGGCAGCAAGAAACAATCAACGACAAACGACACGAATAGGTCCACCGACCCACGGTGCCACAAGGAAACGACAGCATGAGGGGAACAACCAGCTCAACCTAAAAACGACTCAAGGGAAGATGACTCCACCAGAAGGTCGCAACGATGTGCACCCTGGAACCACAACACCACAATGGAGTATCACCACCCTAAGAAACCCAAGAAAGCAGAGGAAGGAGACACGCAACGAGTCTCTTCCACCAATGAGAGAGAGATAAAACCACAACGCAAGACTGGCACTTCCACAAGAAGCACAACCATCCAGACACTGACTGTAATCACCAAACCACCATCTGCAAGAGCATGTTGGGAGCGAGAAACGAAGCACACCACCCAAACCATGAGGACACACAAAGTCCCACCAATGCAATCGAGAAACTTGGAAACGAACAATAAGACAAGTTGGCCAACACAACAGCGAGATGCACGACCAAGGGCACAACACTTTGACCGGAAATGCCCAAGCAAATTGTAACATAGACAGTCCAACCAACAACAACGACAGCTCATCTCTACAGAGAGAGAGAGAGAGAGAGCAGCGACAACCAAAACAATACGAAGCAACTCCGGGAAGGACCTCCACTAGGAACGATAGAAAGTCATCCTAGGAGAACTTCACTAGAAAAACAACTAACCCAATTGACACACTTCAAGCCACATGGGCAACATAATGGTGGCTCGAACAAACACAGAACCTCCTGGGAAGAACCTCCGCCAGAAATGACAAAGGTGATCCTAGGAAGAACCTTCACTAGAATGCCAACCCCATGACCAAACGACACAAACCTTCAGAGAGAACACAGCAGTAAGCAGAACTGCAGAAGCAACGCAAGCCGGTCCTGGGAGAACCTCCTACAGAACCACCAAGGCACAGTTATGAGAAAACTCGCCAGAACACACTAGCCAAAACAACAGAACACCTCAGGCCCTGAGGCAGCACAGTAATACAAAAACGAGCACGAAACATTCCTGGGGGAAACCCTTACCAAGATAACACAAACGCTTCTGGGAAACATCACCAAACACAGGGCAACCAAGCAATGCACCTCAACCCAGAGGGCAACGCAACAGTAACCAGAAATGAGCACAACACAGTTCTAGGGAAAACTCACTTCCGCAGAACCAACAAAGAAGAACTCCAGGAGCGCCTCACCAGAGCTTACAACCAGCCAGCAACAGGTCAACAACAACCACAGACAAGTGTCGCATCGCTAAAACCAGTGATGCAACACAGCATGCAGAATATCTGCTTAGCCCAATAAACAATGCCGACCGAGCAGAGCACAACGTAAAATAGTGCATAGACAGAAGACCACACACACAACCAACATAGCACACTTGAACAATAGAGGAACAGCCAACAAGGCAAGGACACTTCGACCGTTCCATAGACAACAACCCTGCACCGGTGAAGGTCACACCACACGCAGGCTCTCTCAGCCTTCGCGACACACACGCACTCAAATGCGATGAAGACGACCAAGAGCACCGCACCTGGACTTGCCTGCAACCATCCTCCATACGGAGAAGACCATTGCAAGCGAGTGTACCGCCAACTGCGCCACCATGGCACGAACACACCGAGCGACCACATTCTCCACGCAAATCGACATAACAACAACTGCAACTCACTGCAGCACGCACACGAACCTTGTAGGGAGCCGCACACTACAAAACAATTGAAAGCACAAGCCTAACACTAGCCGGACAGTGTTAACAGCATACTAGTACCTTTTTTTGGGACAGCTATAGTTATTAACTCATTACAAATCTCAATAGACTCATGCTCTGATACCAACTGTAATGACCCGACCTCCCGAACCCCCCCACTAGGGACCCCAAAGTTCGAGCAGCCACCCACGGATCCGAAGACCTGGAAGGGTTAGAAGAATAGTCTAGTGAGATATGTACTGAATTCAAATAACTATAACAAGATATATGGTTGTACAACGTGTCCCAAGTAAAAGCACATGTACAAGAAGAAAGGTGCAGTGGTTAAGGGGCATACCCCGAGAACTTGCAAAGCACAACTCTCAACTCACTCAAGTATATAGCTCACAACACTCGCTCTCACTGCTGTTGATAGCACACAACACCACAGCCGCCTCCGCAACCCGTCCGACACTGAGCTCCCGTGATGACGAGAACCTATCTGAAGGAAGTAGGGGAGTGAGCCTCGAACAAGGCCCAGTAGGGATTACCACCCTCACTGGCCAGAGCAGCAGGAACTCCGAAACAGGAAACTACACTAGAAAGCTATAAAGTGAGAACATCTACAGCAGGGTACTACTAAGCAGTGAAACAGAACAATGCATACCACGACCACCAACCAAGGTCGTGACACACACACGACTCCCGCAGAAACCAATGGAGTCAGGCACAACATGGAAACAAGTCTTGACATGCCTGTCGAGATAGGGGTCTCACGGAGACCACCGAGCAACCACGTGAGAATGACGTCTCACTAAAATAATAGCCACCTCAGACCTCCACAAGGTCGAGGGCCCACAAGCAGAACCATCTTGGTCCTCGGACACACCACGAGGTCGGGACGCCACACACGCCGGTGCCACCACACTGGCACCCAAGAACGGGACTACAGAACCGAAAGGACACCGAAGCGGAATCCACCAGAAGCATGGGCCAACAGGGCCAAACCAACGATGCCTACGAAAACTAGGCACGACCAGCTATAACCGCCGTGCAAGCTAGGGTAACGGATAACAATGAAATGTCATGAGGAATGTCGTCACAACAACAGCAACTAAGCCACCGCCACTGGAAGCCAAGAGGAGGACACCCCAGTCACTCCCTCTGCTCGCTAGCCTGGCTCCTGCCTCTAACCTCCCTGGAAGTGCGAGATACAGCCGCCACAGAAAACCACAAGAATGCACGCACCACTGCAGCCTGGTCAAGCTGCGGCCCCACCCTAGCACCACTACGTGGCTTCGGAATCAACGCAAAAAGAGGCATTGTGAAAAAGGACTGTATGAGCCACGTCGAAAAGAAACACCTCAATGACCTCAGTGTCCCGCCCCAGACAAGATATCTCTACAAACGACTCGACACTACTGTCCAAACCTCATTTTCCCCTCCGCTCCAGAACCGCCAACTAGGCCGTAGACTTGAGCTTGCTTGTAGCTTGGAGTACTCCCTCAACAGGCTCACGGAGATGGGGGTCCCAGGTAATGGAGACAACCTCTGAACAGGACAAGCCCTCAAGTTCCAAGCACCAAGCTAACAGGTGGGGCAAGCACAATGAAAATCACGGCAAACCACTGGCTTGTAACCCACGACAAGCCCAGCAAGCACGAGGCATGCACGGACCCTCGAGAGGGCTATCGGCCAACCAAGGCACACATGAACAAGCAAAACCACAAAAACACTACCAATCAGTACGTAAAATATCCTCTCTACTGATAATCGATTGACCACCAGACAATCAATATTAGACAGACCGAGCCTCCTAGCATCGCCGCCAGGACACGACCATGAAGGTGTCACCTTCAGTACCTGAACGTAGCAAGGCAACCTGCTACGTTGCCCACCTGAAGGTCCTAAGGGCAAGCCTGCCGTGGGTCATACGCCGACATGATAACTGTGGCCACGGAAACACTCGAGGCACCACAGGTACTGTCGCATCCCCTCTGGCCATTGCGATACCATCACGACGGGGAACGGCACCGTGATAGCAACCCTATCATTATGGGACAATGCGTCGCTAGAGCGATCCTTATTGTGACGGGGCAACGCGTCGCGATAAGGTCGCATCCGACCAGGCTGACGCCTTTTCTGGTGTCGCGACGTGCACTGCAGTCGCGACACCAGTAGAGAGGCAGACCCTCGGGATACTCCATACTGAGGCCACCCACACACCACAAACACACCACACGGGGGGAGGGGAGCATGGAAAAGCATAAATGCTATCTACAAACCACAAGGGGCTCCCAATCCACCTGAATCGAGAAGGCACAAGCAATCCCTACCTTAAGAAGAATAAACCCATAAGAGCACTTCACGTCAGATTGGCCACCTCCTCCTCGCACCACGCAAGCTCCACAACGCCGGGACATGAGCACGATCCTCTTCCTTGCCTGAAACGCACAAAGCTAGAGAGGGAGGCAGAGCACCGCCAGAGGGGAGGAGAAGAGAGGGAAGGAGGAAATGTGAGAAGGGGTCGCTGGCCAAGGCCTTAATCCTTCGGCACCCAAGTCGCGACGGGGCAACGCGTCGCGTTAAGGACCTTACCGCCACGGGGCGACGCGTCGCGTTAAGGACCTTAACACGACGGGTCAATGGACCGTGACAAGAACGCATCCCCTAGGGATTCCGCGACAACCTGACAAGTCGTATTGACACACATGCCACCCTGACAGACGTTACCAAAGCCATGAAACAGTGTCACAACCCGTTGATCGGGCGCGACACAAAGACGCGACGGGAAAGCCAGGCGTGTTAAGAACGCGATGCATAAGCTAGCCGCGACAAGGATGACCGTCGCGTGGGACACCCATGACGCGACACTAACGCGTCACCCAGACCGGATGCGTTAGTGGCCAGTCATCCGAGACGCCAGATCGGAAACCCAAGAAGCCGAATATTACAACTTATCTCATAGTCATTAATACAATAAGGTATATATGTGCAAATGTTATTATATGAATGAGTTCACTAAACTGACTTAACCTAGAATCCCTAAATGGTTATCATACTAGTTGTCAATTAAGATATTCTACAGTCACAATAGCATAGTTGGATTCTAGATTGAGTTACCAACGATGTCTTGCTTGAGGACTATTGGGTATTTGATTACTTATTTAAGAATCCTAGATCTATAGTTCTGTGTAATTAGTTATTTAGACTCAATGAAAATCTAGCAAAGGCACTTGTGGACAACATGAGATCATTCACTCTCAATATGAAGTTAGAGAGAGACTGCTTATGGATTTGTACTCGAAGAACCCTTGGAAAATGTGTGGGAGTTCAACATGAAAAGAAAATTTCTGGAGAACCTAATTTCAAGTCAGGATTCCACAAAGCTAGGAACTTTTGGTTTGTCAGTACAACCATGCTCTAATTTGGCTTGGGACATGATATGAATGACAGTCTATAGCAATGTGAAATCTATAGACAGAAGGGTCTTGAAGTAGGTTGCTCTTCCCCAATATCATTTAGGATCACGAGATGTTGCTTAATACTTTTCGTGATCGAAAAGCCTGTTAGATCCATTATTAAGGCTATGTTAATTAAGTTAAGAAGATATTCTTAACTTAATGGGTTTAAAATTAAATTGATATTTGGGCATAGAGGTCATACACAATAGAGTTCTAGTCAAACTAGATAAGGGCCATTTATAGATAGTCACTGGATTTTTATGAAAGACACCAAGAATCTATAATACATAATGAAGTCCCATACCCTGGGCCAAGCTCCAAGGTTTAGGGTTTGGGCTAGCCATCATCTTCCTCCTTCCCTACCTAGGGCTATAAATGAACCAATATACTCAACATGTAGCATGAGTTCGGCTTGAATATTACTCGAATTTGACTTGTTTAACAAGATAAATGAGTCAAGCTCAAATTTTTTTTTAAGCTCGTTTCATAAACGAGCTGAGTATGAACAAAGTCCTGCTCGGCTCGTTTAACCTCACAACAATCTTGTTTATTTTTTAATTATATAGATTATAATTTTTTTTAATATTTTAAACATTATACTAAAAGAGTTAGGTTAAGTAACTTATCAAAGCTCTTGAGATATGAGCTCGAATAAGATAGATTTCAGTCTTATGAACAATTAATTTTTTACTTGTACATTGGATTGTGCTTACCTACATACATACATACATATATACATACATACATATGTAGATATATAACTCGCAAATTCAATTAGACTCGTTAAGGGCTCGAGCTCAAGAGTACTTAAACGAACCAAACTTGAGCAACCATTTTCAATACATGATAAAGCTCAAGCTTGATTAAAAGTTAATGAACAGAGCTTGAGAAATATAATACTCGACTTGGCTCAACTCCTTTACACCCCTATCCCCAGCTTGGTGCTTCCCTCCTCTTTCTCTCTCTCACCTTCTCTTATGCTGGATGGTGGAGCTGAGGTCTAGAGGTTGCTTGGAGATCATGAAGAAGAACCCATCTACTACTGGATATCATGTGCATACATCTGAGCCTGGATGCTTGATCAGCTTGTGACCCACCCTAGGATCCTTCCATCGTTCATCTCCGGTCATATGGGAGATTCGCCATCCCACAAAGGTGATGAAAGTTCTCCCTCCACAGGTTTTTACCCATTTTGTGCTTGATTTTGAATGCTAGCAACGATGCAATTTTTAAGATATCCTGCATTTGCTACTTCTCATTTGATCCTTATAGAATGTAGGTATATGCCTGTTGCTGATCATTTGAGTGAGTTTAATAAGAATGTTATAGATCTTAAAAAAATATTGGTGTTAAAGTAGATGATGAGAACCAGCCTTCATAGTTGTATATTAATTACCTCTTTCTATGGACGATGTCAAGACTTCCCTGAACTCTAAGGATTTGAAATAACAAGTACTAGAAACTCATGGCAAAGATCATGTAGATGGGTTGATGGTGAGAGGGAGAATTGGGAAAGAGGAGCATGGTAGGGCAAGATCATAGTCTAAATAAAAATAGAAGGTCAAGTGATATGAATGCAACCAAAGAGGGGACATTTGGAAGATTATCCAAAATTGAAAGAGAAAGGTCAGGCTTAGGAGGGGTCTTTTTTTGACATAGTGAATGTTGTTAAATGAAGACATAGTGAATGTTGTTTAATAAGAGACTAGTGATGGCAAGACTATTTGTCTATCTCTACTAGCACATTTAGGGATGATTTGATATTTGATTCTAGTTGTATCTTCCACATTTGTTCCCATAGAGAATGGTTCTCTATTTCACATTAGTCAGTAGTGGTACCATAACCTTAGGGGACACAGCTAGAACTCTTAGGGCTCGTTTGGTATCGGGATAGAGATGATCACTTATCCCTAGTTTAACCCCATTCTCTGTTTGGTATACCATTTTAGACTGAGGTTATGGCTTTTGAGAATAGGGATGCCGTAACCCCATTTTGGAGGTTAGAATTAATCCCATTTTTGTTGGAATGACTTATCCAAAAAATTTAAGCCCATTTTACATCAATTTCATCGCCCTTGCGCCCCCCCCCCCCCCTATTTTTTTACCCTTATGATACCCCATTCCCATTTTCTCATAATTGGAATGACCTATCCCCAAAAATTAACATCACTTTCGTCACCGTTGCCCCCCTTGTGATACCCCTTTCCCATTTTCTCCATACCCCTTTGTCCCCCGTTTGCTGCTAGGATGCCCTAGCCACCATGAGTTCATCCTTCCCCTTCAATTGATCACTTGTGCTCTGGTCGTGCACCCCCCCCCTCCCCCACCCACAATTTTCGCATGTTGCGAATCCCTAGTTGCTGTGGTATATTTTCTTCCCCCCTCGATCTATTGTGTGCTCTCCAGCGGTGCTTCCTTCACCATTTTTGCTGTCATAAAACCCTAGTTTCCTTGGTACTTTCTTCCTCCTCAATCTGTTGCATGCTCTCCGGTGGTGCTTCCTTCCCCATTTTCATCGTCACAAAACCCAAGCCACCATGGTGCTTCCTCCCCCCCTCGATTTTTCGCGTGCTCTCTGATTGTGCTTCCTTTTCCATTTTTGCCCTTGTGGATCTGCTCGCTCTTTGGTGGTGTGTTCCTCACTAGTGAGTTGTGTGTCTTGTCTGTTTTCACCATCTTAGTCTCCATGGATTTGTGGGTTTATGGGTTGGTATTTTTTCTATTTATTGAGACGAGATGAAGATCTATGTTGCACGTGTATTTGCTGGTCTATCGCTTATCCCTTGAGAATGTTGATGCCCATGTGTGGGCACATTTATGTATTCCTTGTGTATGTCCTTCCTTGTGTGGATGCTCTTGTGTGGGCCTATTTGGGATATGCTATGTGTTTTGTGCTATATTCAGGCTTTGTGCACTAAGGTGTGTCCCTATGTGGAATGTTTATTTATTCAATTTGGTTAATTAATAAGAATGTGGACTGTGATGATGTAAAGGGAAAGAAAATTGATTAACATATGTGAGAAGGTTCATATTTCAGTAACCCATGGTTATAACGTTGATTCGTTGGCATTATTTCTAGGTAGGATGGTTGCCTACGCACCTCTCCATGTGTGTGGTATTTCTTGTAATGACCCTCCTCATACCGGTACGATTATACCAATCCCCATCAGTACAAAGAGCGCCGTTACAGTGGGATAGTAACCCAACACTAAACGATAAGGTTGATATGTCCATGAATATAAAAGAGTACAGTGGAATTAAATAAAATGTTATACTTCATTCCATCATCACCACACATTCCATAGTCTGTATAGTAAAAGAAAGTACTAGAGTCCGCATTGTTACAACTTGAAAAGAACTATAACGTGAACTCTACTGATTATTCATTCTCGTATGCAATGTCAATCTTCACTACGCTTCCCTCAGGCACGAAATCACCTGTCACCTGTACGCCGAAGCAAGTATGAGTCTTACAAGACTCAGAAAGTAATCTAAAATATCAAACTTACACATATCACATACATAATAAGCCACTAACAATGAGGAAAAACATCTATCTTACTCTAATCACAACATTACACATGACATATGGTTCTTATGGTTAACTATACATAGGAATCCAAATACCTTCCTATCTAACACATACTCATTTAAATCATGAAAGATAGCATACACCTACACATGTTTTCTACACATGATATATCCTAGGATGCATGGTTCAAATCTTTATCATATCATTATACAATTTTACCATTTTAAAACATGAGGCTATGTACAAGATAATAGACATTCCTAGCATGGTATCTAGTCAATCTCTCATGCATTTATATCTTTTTATCACACATTTAACTTGTTGTTTTAATGTATAATTTACCCTACTCACTTAGCACTTGTGCATGCTTTCTAGTAATCTATGTAATACGATACTAAGCATTCTAACATAATTTAGCATAATCATATTGATACATACATGGTATGAACATATGCACTCTTAAACACTTAACATATAACATGATTTATTACTCTAAGCATTTTTCTTATTGTGGAACAACTCTACCATTAGATCATGCAATTATACAGAAGTAGTAACAATCTAACATGATCTCTATTTATGTTTCACATGCACTTTTCCTAATTTTTTACACGTTTCACTTGCTGTTTTAATATGGATAATTCACCATGATATCACCTTTATTAAACATGAATTGGAGATTTAAAATACATTCAAATCGGATGGCAATCATCTACAAATTGAACATGGAACTACATACTAAATGAATAACAATTCTACCATGGACTTAGGCATTATTTTATGTGTTTATCAAAATCATAATCTCATTTAGCTTGTTGTTTTGACATGAATAAAACTTAATTACATGAATTTACACATATTCTCATGCCATTTCATTCATTTGTCAATTCTACATACTCAATTTTCTACATTGCGTTTCTTTACATATTTACATGCACATATTCATACACACTACCATATAGGTATTATTAAACTATATCACATGATATTAGACATGATATTAGCATAATTCTACAATTATGATGTTAATGCATGAACAACAAATAAATATGCACGTATTAGTACATTGGTTTTCACATGTGATTACACTCTCATTATCTTTTACTCTTCCTTACCTATAAATTTACACTTCTTTCATTTCATTTACTCATGCGTTCACGTTTATCACTTATCACAATAATTGCACTTATCACGTGCCACATTCACTTATCACTGTGCACTTCTATTCACATTTAATATCTTAAATTGTCGTGACACATAGTCCTAACTACCAAGTAGAGGAAAACATTCACTTTAGCACTAAGTGCTTATCACTTAACACTTAGCACTCACTTTCACATATTTATCACCTAGGCAATGCGGTGACAAACCTAGGTAACTACGCAGAACCGGGAGAAGCCCTCTCCACCCTAACCAGCGGTACTTGTCCACCTCCAGATTTTATCCTAATGCCCTAGGATTTATCTCATAACGTTAGCCTTCCATATGGACTTTTCTATGGTACAACTCTCAGACCCCTATGGTAGCAGTGTCACACATGGCTAAATATTACATTAATCACTTTATCATCCTTATCACCTTTTTACTCATGCTCATACACATATTTTCATCCCATTTCACATACACTTTGCATAATATTCACATTTCCATTTTCAGAAATTCACCTTACTATTAAACAGTGATAAATAACTTAAAATAAGATTTTTAGCATGCTGCTAACTTTTAATTTATACAAATTTAGTTCTAACATGCACAACATGGAAATTTTCACATTTAAAACCATAATAATGCCAACTATCATCAAAATACCATGAAATTTTTATCAAAGGCTAAAAACATTATTCATAACATATAATAAATTTTACATTTTTCTGAACAGATAATTATTTTATAACAATTAAATAAAACCACAAGTGCATTTTTCACTAATTTTTCTGAAGTAAAAATTCTAGTAAAATAGTCTAATATAATGGTGTCAATGCGTATATACAATCAAGACATCATCAAAGAAAATTTACCAAACCCTAACTCACATCTGACCTATTTACACAAATTAAACATGGTTATTCTATGCTCATTATTCAATTTCAGAATTTAATAATTAACACAAATCATGAAAACCTCGTGACAAGACCTACTAATCAACTTTGACCTTACAAAAATTTACAGCATGCACACATGTCAGGAAATCAATTAAATACATTTAAGAATATTAAATAGCAGTTTTCAGGACACGGAGGAACTTGACTGCATAGTCCTGGCCGCCAACTGAGTTAACTGCGGCATCCCTTGCCGTCAACTCAAGAACTTGACGGCAGGGGATGTTGTCGTGAACTTCTAGACAGCAATCAGCACAGACAACACTCACATGCATGGGGAAAATGGAGGGTCCAGGACTCGAGGAAAAATCCAGAAAACTTCTAGGACCTAGGGGACATATCTAAGATTGATATACATAGGTTGCTTGCCTCTAAATAAATCCTAGAAGATCAAATTTGACCGATGAAGCCCTCCTCGGCCCTGCCAAGTGTTGGACCAAGCCCCTTACCGTTGCACCAAAAGCTCGAGCTGGTAGTGAAGGCGGTAGCCAAATCTTTAAGGCGGAAGCGCAAAGCACCACGTCAACGCTGTGGTCGGCATGAGGGGCTTCGCACAGGGTTTTACCCTTGCGGGATAACAAAATATATGATGCATTTAGGTGATAACATAATATATATCTTGGTATTACAGAGATAACAAAATATAGGTGTTCATAAATATTTTTGTTTCATCTGTGTTGCATCAATCCCACTTACAGATGATAAGACTCATTTAATATCATGTTTCATCTGTGTCGCATCAATCTCATAGCAAAATACTGAGTCTCGCATTGATGCAATATTGGCGCACTAAAATGATAAAATCGATGTTTAATCAATATACATCGATTTCAGTTTAAGTGCCAAATTAATAAGCGCTACATCAATTTTGTTTTAATTGATTTTATAAGCGCTATAACGATTGATAAGTGAGTGCACAATTTGCCCTCACATCGATTTGCCTTCGCAATGATTTGATAAGAAATCGATCTCATAACGATTCTATAAGTGAGCGCAACGACTTGCTCTCACAGTGATTTGTTCACATCGATTTCGCTCTCATAACGATTTGATAAGAATCGGTCTCATAACGATTTGATAAGTGAGTGCAACGATTTGCCCTCACATCGATTTGCCTTCACAACGATTTGATAAGAATTTGATCTCAGAACGATTTCATAAGTGATCACATCAATTTCTTTATTGATCACAACGATTTCTTCAAGATCATAACGATTTGCTTGCATAACGATTTCATAAATGATCACATTGATTTGTTTATAAATGAGCAACGACTCTTCACATAACGATTTCATAAGTCATGCTCATAACGATTTCTTCATGGATTCTGATCAAACTCAGATTGCCTTTATATTTCAAATATGCTTGGCGCTTAATGAAAGTCAAATATCTTCTGACAAAAAGCTGCATACATAATCTTGTCAGAAAAAGATATGACCTACTTTTTCAGTATGTTAACAGAAGCACAGTACTATACATCATTTATCATAAACACTCTTTTATGCTAACACTTCCGTCTATGTGTACACCTCGAAGACCGTCAGAGTCTGATTACGACAAATGAAGAGGAGATGAGCAACGGCTAGAAATCCAACGGATCTCTTCAACGGATCCATTCAATTGCTCATATAAAAGAAGAAGCTTAGCTGAAGAAAAGCAGAGCCTTTTCTTGAATATCTTTGAAGGAGTGTACAACTGTGAGAAGCACCTCAACTCCACATACACTCAAAGCAAGAGAGAAGAGCTCGAGCCAAAATCTACAGAAGCTTTCAAGCAGAAGTCTTCATAGCCTTGAAGCCTTCTTCTCTTCCATTCTCCCTGAGCTTATTGTAATTCCTGGGGAGAGTTTTTGCTGAGAGTTTTTGAGTAGATGCCATTCTTGTAGAACTCTCAGCACTGTTCTTTCTTTTGTAAGAAAGATCCTTGTCCAGCTGTAGGACTGTATACAGTAGATAACCCAGCTAGGGGTTTGTGTCTAGCTGAACCAAACTGGGGTTTGTACCAGTTGTTAACCTAGCTAGGGGTTAGTGTCTAGCAGAACCGCACTGGGGTTTGTACCAGGGTTGGCTTCTTTACTTGTAAGATAAGTGGGCTGCCTTCTTGCCCGGAAAGAGAAGAAGACCAGCTAGGGTGCTGGGTGTGGTATTGTCCTTGAGGGGGACTGTACCCTTGGTTAGTAAAATCCAAGAGGTTGCTTGGGGACTGGACGTAGGACTTCTATGTGGGAAGGCCGAACCAGGATAAATCTCCTGTGTCCTTTGTGTGTTGTTCTTTTGCTTCCGCACTGCTACTCTTTATCACACTAACTACCAAACCTTCAAGTGTTAATTCTGTGTTTAAGTTTCTATTTCATATAGCAGAAAAACCTATCCACCCCCCCCCTCTAGGCTACCTTGCTGCCGTACGTAAAGGGACAACAAGAGCTTTTGGTGCAACGGTAAGGGGCTTGGTCCAACAAGTGGTATCAGAGCGAGGTTACGGGTTCGATTCCCCGGGTGCCGCTGGGGGGGAGTTTTTGGTTAACTGCCATCGACTCCCTTAGGGAATCGCTGCCACCCTATGCTGTTATGGGGCAGCATAGTGACATCGGGGCGGCAACCCAACCCGCCGCAGGGGTAAAACCTGTGCGAAGCCCCTCATGCCGACCACAGCATTGACGTGTGCTTTGCGCTTCCGCCTTAAAGATTTGGCTACCGCCATCACTACCAGCTCGAGCTTTTGGTGCAACGGTAATGGGCTTGGTCCAACACCAAGAAGGTGTTCAGAAACGCCTTAGATCTGATTCTTCTGTGGATGTAGACGGTCCCTCGGAGTTGGGATTGCTTCCTTGACAGTTGGACTACCTCCAGTCGTTGTAGATCTCCCAAAAACTCCTCCAGTCGCCGGATCAAAGCCTTGGAACTTCAACTTTTCTCCCAGGAAATACTAGGGTTTCTCAAAACACCAAAAGGCTTGATGCAGCCAGAAGATGGGTCTTATAAGGTTGGATGGGTTGGGTACACTTCTAGGTAGGTTTCCTACGGTTTAGGATGGGTTTCCTAAATTGGAGATTTATACTCATCTGAGTCCAATTAACCCATCATCATCTATCTCTTGAATTTAATATGGTGGGCTGTTAATATGAATCATGCTTACAAGTTCATATGTCAGATCATTTTTCAACCTTATTGTTTATGTGTGGGTATAAATATTAACTATGTGCATATGTTCATATGCCCGGTATTTTTCTACCTGATTTTTTTTATACACGGTGAATGTAAATATTGTTGGATCTCTTGTTTTGATGATGCTTAAGTATGATTCATACATATGGGGAAATCATGTTTCATTTATATTTAACATTATTTTCCATGTGTAGCTCAAAGAAAAGTTCAAGTAATGACAGTGGTGTCGACACAACTCAAGTGGGTCGACACAGTTCATGCATCCAACAATCATATTATGAAGACAAGGCCAGTGGTGTCGACACATGACACATGTGTGTCGACACTGACCCACTGTCCCAAAGCTTGTTTTCAAGAAGCATCTAGTGGTGTCGATACAGGACACCTGTGGGTCGACTCTCACCCACTGTCCAGAAGCCCAGTTTGAAGCCAGTGCCTTGTGTGTCGACACATGCTTGTGTGGTGTCGACACACTTCGGATATTTTTCCAGATCTAAAATGTAGGGACACGTGGATGACTTTGGTTAAGGCTTTTTGAGTGGGAATCGTTGCGCCCCCAAATCCCAAGAGATCTTGGACCCATGGGACTATAAATGACCTTTTACACTTCACTTGGGCGCAACACACATCAGTTTTTCCAACTCCAAGGGTTTCCAGGTGATTTCAGAAGAGAGCTTCATCCTGGAGAATTGCTTCCACACTTGAAGGAATTGGAGCTTCGAGCATCTTGGATGATCCATCTCAAGAAGGATTTCCAGTCTTCAGAGTCTTTTTCTTGGAGCTAAAGCTGAAGAGCTGATCTCCCACCTTGAAGCAGAAACAGGGAGATTCAAACCAGACATCTTCAACTTGGGATTCGATTGTTTAGTCTGGTTCTTTACTTCAAACTCATCTTATTGTGTGTGGTCTGTGATATTGGAGCAATCCTTGTGCCCAATTTCACTTGTGTGTGGTTAGATCTGAGATCTCTGCATCTCAGAGTGTGTGTGTTGTTCAGTGTCTTTTCTGAACTAGCAAGATAAGCCACTTTGTGTGGGTGTGTGGATGGTGGATGTAGGATACACAATTGTGTAATCCGAAACACCCTTAACTCTTTGTCTCTGTGGTTTGATTGCTTTAGCACTAGATGCTTGATAGGCTCGTTGGTTCTTCACCATATCCTATTTAATTTGTACATAATTGTGATTGAGCTTTAGATTTAAGCTTAATTCAAGTTCTCTAAGATTCTATATAGTAATTCTAAAATCCAATGAAATCTATTCAACCCCCCCCCCCCTTCTAGATTTCTTCATAGCAGTTTTTCCGCAATATTTCATTTGGTATCAGAGCAGGTTCTCATTGCACTTTAAGTGTTTGATCTATCGATCAAGAGTCTGTTGCTATGGAAATCACCAAGGGATTTATGGTTGAGGGTCATTCAGTTTCTAGGCCTCCTTTTTTCGATGGATCTGACTATTCCTATTGGAAAAACAGGATGCAGGTGTTCTTAAGAGCTCTGGACTATGAGCTTTGGAAGATTGTCGACAAAGGACCTGTGAACCCTGAAGATGAAGATCTATGGACCAAGGATCAGATCAAGAAGTCTACCCTCAACTGGAGTGCCATGAACGTGATGCAGTGCACCATCCACCCCAAAGAGTACTCCAGAGTATCATCATGTAAGTCTGCAAATTAGATGTGGGATAAGCTCCAGCTAAATATGAGGGAACCTCTGAGGTAAGAGAAACAAAGGCAAGTATCTTAGTCTCAGAATATGAAATGTTCATAATGAAAGTGATGAGACCATCTCTGAGATGTTTGCCATATTTATGCTTATTGTGAATGGTCTCAGAGGTCTAGGAAATGATTATTCGAATAGTGAACTTGTTAGGAAGCTTCTTAGGTCACTACAATCAGCTTGACACACAAAGGCCACAGTAATTGAAGATTCAAAGAATGTATCAACCATGCAATTAGATGAGATGATAGGTTCACTAATGACATATGAGATTAACTTAAAAAGAAATGCATATGTAATTACATCTAAGAAACCTATTGCTCTAAAAGCTTCATCTAGCTCAAAAGTTGTTGTTGATAATCTGATGAATCTGATAAGTCTTCTGATGAGGTGATGATGATGAATTGACCTTACTGACAAGGCAATTCAAAAAGTTCTTGAGAAAGAAAGGAAAGGTAAGTTCAAACCTTTCAATAAAAAGATTTTTCAAAGAAGAATGATTTCAATAAGAAGTTGGAAACAAATAGAAAACTGATATATCTGTTATGAATGCAGGAAACCAGGACACATGAGAGGAGAGTGTCCTGATCTGAAGAAAAAAATTGAAGAATCAAATGCTCAAGAAGACAAGAGCAATGCTGGCCACATGGAGTGTGAGGATGAGGACAAGAAGAAAGTAGATCAGATGAGGAAGAAGTTACATGTTCATGGCCAGACATGAAGAAAACAATAAGGTAAGTTATTCTTTTGAAGATTCTCTACTGATGATTGGGAGAAAGCATATGCTGTTTTATTTGAAAATTGTGTGAACTGAAATCTGAAAATAAAACTTGAAATAGAAGATTAACAACATATTGCATAACCCACAAGAATCTGAGCAATAAATTTGTTGAATGATGAAACCATAACATGAAAAAGGAACAAGAATGTTTGAATGAACAGATTGATGTCATTAAGGAAAGATGCCAATCCACTGAAAAAGAAAAACAAATTTGATAGATGAAAATGAAAAACTCAAAAAGGAAAAAAGGTAATTCAGGAAAACTGAAAACTGCCAAAAAAGAATTAAATGACAAGAAAGAAACCTTGTTAAAATTTGTCAAAGGCAAAGAAAATCTAGATGCTATGCTAGGGGTTCGGATGAATACTACTAGGCATGGTTTGGGGTTTCAACCTGAAAATAAGAAGAAAATTGGGCACACCTTAATAACTTCATTTGTCCAAGGAAACACCTCTCAAAGTAAGTCTGAAAAGAGCATCAAAGAAAAACAAATAAAACTCAAAACCTAAAAATCAAAATCAATTCAAAAACTCCAAAAACACAATTCAAACATGAAAGAATTCAAGGTAAAAATTAACAAAATTTGAAATCTAGTGTTAGACCAACCTCATATCTAAAGAACAATAACAACTTTTCAGTTGTATCTAATTCTCATGTCAAAAAGAATAAAAATTTCACACCACAAAGAATCATGGCATGCACAATCTGCAAGAAATTTGGTCATACTGATGATAAATGCAGATCAAAAATAAATGCAAGAAAAATGAAACAAAATAGGATTCCAAAATAACTTTCTATGGAGTTGAGAAAACTGATGGGACCCAAAGCAATTTGGGTACCAAAATTCTTTCTAATTCTTTTCAGGAATGTCTTACAACCTATAAGAAAGACAAATGGTACCTGATAGTGGCTGTTCAAGACATATGACTGAAGATAGAGATAAATTTTCTACATTAACTGAAAAAGATGGTGGACAAGTGATTTTTGGAGGTAAAAACAAAGGACAAATCATTGGAACTGGAAGAGAATGGTAAGAATCCTTCAAGCTTTATTGAGAATGTTTTGCTTGTAGAAGGCCTTGATCATAACCTACTGAGCATCAGTCACCTTGTGATAGAGGACTTAAGGTAATTTTAATTCTAAATCATGTGAAATTGTTGAAAAGGATTCTAGAAAATAAAATTTCTTGGTCAAAGGATTAACAATGTTTATCTAGTTGACCTGAATGATCATCAACATGAAAATCTTTGTCTAGTTGCTAGTCAACATGATCTGTTTCAATTGTGGCATCGCAGGTTACGTCATGCTAGTGAAGATGTTTTGAATAAATTGTTAAGACATGCTCTTGTGAATGGCTTACCAAAAATGAAGAAAAAGAAAAATGCAAAATCTTTCAAATCTATTGCACCCTTAATCACTTCCAAACCCTTTAAATTATTGCATATGGATTTATTTGGTCCTACTAGGACACTCATTCTTAGTGGACATAGATTTGGGTTTGTGATTGTGGATGATTTCTCTAGGTTTACCTGGGTATATTTTCTGTCTCACAAGAGTGACACATTGGAAACTTCAAAGAGTTTGTTAACAAAATTGAAAATGTAAAAATAAATAAAATATACTCCATTCTTACTAACCATGGAGGAGAATTTGACAATAACTTGTTTTTGACTTTTGCAGGAATAAAGGAATTGATCACAAATTTACTTCCCCAAGGACCCCTGAACAGAATGGAATTGTAGAAAGGAAGAATATGACATTGGTGGAAATGGCTAGAACCTTGTTGATTGAAAATCAGCTTCCAAGGAAATTTGGGCAGAAGCTGTCAACACCTCTTACTATGTTCTCAACAGGGTTATGGTAAGACCTGTCCTTAAGAAAACTTCATATGAACTCATGAAAAATAAGAAGCCTCACATTGCATATTTTAGAGTCTTTGGAAGTAGAGTCTCATTCACAACAATGATAAGCATGATCTAGATAAATTTGAAAAGAAAAGTGATGTAGGTATTTTTCTGAGATATTCTGAGAATTCAAAGTCATATAGGGCTTTTAATAATGAATCAAAAACTGTGGAGGAAACTCTCCATGTCATATTTGATGAAAATGTGAGAAATCTAATGACCATGATTTTGTAGGAACCAAGAAGAAGATGTTGACATTCTTGTAAAAGAATTGGATCAATCAATGGAGAATGAAGAGCTTGATGAACATGAGGGTGTGTCTACACAACATGATATCAGGTCGACACTAGAGCAGGTAAGCACAGTGACAAGAGGTAATTTTAAATACTCCAAAAATCATCCACTTGAGAATGTTGCAGGTAATGTTCATGATAGAGTTCATACTAGGTCTCTTTTAAAAATATCATTGAACAAGACTAAATGACTTTCATATCTCAAGTGGAAACTAAAAATATTGAAGAAGCGTAAAAGGTAATTCTTGGGTAGAAGCAATGCATGATGAATTGAATCAATTCAAAAGAAATAATGTGGGAGTCTAGTTCCCAGAAATCCAAAAATCTCAATAATGGAACTAGATGGATTTTTAGGAATAAATTGAATGAGGAATGAAAAGTTGTAAGAAATAAAGTTAGATTGGTTGCAAAAGGATACAATCAGAAATTAGAGTTGATTTTTAAGAGTCATTTGCACCGGTAGCTAGGCTAGAAGTAGTGAAAATTTATTGGCATATGCAGTTCAAGAAATTTCAAATTGTTTCAAATAGATGTGAAAACGGCTTTTTGAATGGTTATATTAAAGAGGAAGTGTTTGTTGCTCAACCTCCTGGATTTGAAGATCATGAAAAACCTAACCATGTTTATAAATTGCACAAAGCTTGTATGGATTGAAACAAGCTCCAAGAGCATGGTATGACAGGCTGAGCAGTTTTCAAGTTAGTAAGAATTATTCCAAAGGTCAGTGGATCAAACTCTTTTCACAAAATCAGTCCACAATCATATCATTGTAGTTCAGGTATATGTGGATGATATTATTTTTTGTTCCACCAATCCTTCACTGTGTGAAGAATTCTCTAATCACATGCACAGTGAGTTTGAAATGAGTTTGATGGGAGAATTACAATTCTTTCTTGGTTTGCAGGTCAAACAACTTGAAGATGGATTCTTTATCAATCAAGCCAATATTGTCAATGAATTGCTCAAAGATTCAATTTTGAACAAACCAACCAGCATCCACTCCCATGAGTACAAGCATCAAATTGGACAATGATGAAAAAGGTAAATTGGTTGATGTAAAGCAATACAGAGGTATGATTGGATATCTCTTGTATCTTACTGCAAGTAGGCCAGACATTCAATTCAGTGTATGTCTTTGTGCTAGGTTTCAATCTAGTCCAAAGGAAAGTCACTTGCTTGCAGTTAAGAGAATTTTTAGATATTTATGTGGCACTTGTGAATTGGGTTTATGGTATCCAGCTGGATGTCATGCTGATTTAATTTCATATTCTGATGCTGATTATGCTGGGTGTAAACTTGATAGGAAGAGTACTAGTGGATATTGTCAATTATTTGGAAATTGCATGGTAACATGGGCATCCAAGAAGCAACACTCAGTTGCACTCTCCACTGCAGAAGCAGAATATGTTGCTGCAGGGAGTTGTGGCTCTCAAGTGTTGCAGATTAAAAGTCAATTACCTGACTATGGATTGATATTGAATGTTCTATCATGTGTGACAATACTAGTCCAATTAATCTCTCTAAAAATCCAATTCAACACTCCAGAACAAAAGATATTGAAATTAGGCATCATTTTCTTAGGGATGAAGTTGCAAACAAGAACATTGAACTAGAATTCATCCCTACTGAAAAACAAATTGCAGATATATTCATAAAACTATTGGCTGAAGATAGATTCACATCTTTAAGAAGAGAACTTGGAATATGTAATTTGGAATGAAAACTGAAAAACATTGTGATTTTTTATGCAAAGATTATGTGGTATATCAAATGGTGATTTGTGGAAGGACAAGTTATGTTTTTCTGAAAGCTATCATTATGTGTTGAGGGAAATCATCCGCCAAGTACCAATGATCTACCTTGTGTAAGAATCATTCATAAAAAAAAAAAAATTGTGGCTGTATTGAAACATGCTTGATTGCTTGCTGAAGTTGATTGCTACAATTCAGTGTGTTTGATTTGAATTTCATGTGGTTCATTAATGCACATATTGAGGGGGAGCATTATTGCTTGAGAAGTGAAAGTGGGTTCTGAAAAATGGTTTCAAGAGAATCAGATTTGCACATGGAGTATTTGAGAATAAGCTACTGTGGTTGATCAAATTTGCTAAGAAAATGTGAGCTTTTGCAATGCTGTCAGGTCGACACACAAACAGTGTAGTGTTGACACCAAATCCTTGTTCTTCAGCTATGAGTGATTCTTTCATAGTTTTTGTGTTACAACATCATTTCTATGGCATTCTCAAATCTTTCAATCTGATCCACATTCATTTCTTTTGATTATCTTGTCAATTCTATGATTGAAGAAGGATTTTCTTTATTTTTGATAAAAATTGATAAGACCAGTAATTCAGGGGGAGCTAAAGGTTTCAATACTTTTTCAACTCATCAAACCAAATCTAATTCAGTGTTTTGATGAATATGTAATTTATGAAATGCTCTTTAATTATTCTGAATACAACATGGAATGAATTCGTAATTGTCAGAACATACTCCTCCAGTTAATATTCTTTTATTTTCTAAGATTCTAAAGTAAGTTGATTTCTTTAGTTGAAAAATGTTAAATTGGTATTGACTTTACACATTTCTTTTGAGATTGATGAAGGTTAAAGTTGTGTCAACCTCCTGATGTTCATTAATAATTTCTTTTTCTGGCAGAGCAATGGCATATTCACTGAGAAACTGCACACCTTCACAAAAAGAATGAAGAGCTATGCATGTCATGAGGTGTTATGTTATCTCTGTTTAAGGGATAAAATCAAAATATTAAATTTCATGTTAACTGAGTAACTGGAAATATTGGCATTTGATAAATGTATTTCTATGTAAAAAAGTATCATTAATCCCTTGAAGCAGGATAATTGGTAAATCTTCAGTAACCAGGGACTCTGGTGTATAGAAAACATGTGTACTTGAGTGAAAAAGATTTACTACATTTGAATGCTCATTGCTTCAATTTAAAGAAAAAATCAACCAAACAAATGAACAATTTATACCTAAATCAAATCTCTTAAAGGTGTTTAACTTCAATACAAATTGCATTTATCCAGAAGAAAACACATTACTTTGGTTTAGTAAGGTGTTAAAGAATGAATTTGACTGAAGAGAGCACCTTATTTCAATAAAGATGTCATCCAAATGCTTCAGAATTTTTTAATGATCAAATCTTGAATGATATTCCTCAAACGATGTGAGTTTGTAAAGGAATGATGATGATAAATTGGAATGAAATCTTTAACATATTAAAAATCCTTGAATAATTGTTTTTAGACTATTTTTATCACAATAAAGATTTTCCTTCTCATCTTTTTCAAAAATTCACAACTTTTGCTGAACCAGGTCGACACACTCTCATTCTGTGTTGACACCATACCCTGTCAGGTGACACACATCTTTTATGTGTCGACACTACTGAACCTAGCCGGGTTCCAATTTAGGTAAAATCGATTGGGGGTTCATTATACCTCCTCTCTTTTGGTGTCGATCCATTCATAAAAGACTAAAAATCCTAGGTCGACCCTACCTCTTTGAGTTTCCCAACCCTTTTGAACTTCTCCCTCCTCCAACTCTCAGGAAATGATCCTCTGCGTTTCCAGAAATACTCTTCCAACACCAAGCCTCTTTCTCTTCTCCACTCCTTCCATCATACCTCCCAAGAAAACTCCCAAGCGAGGGGCCAAGTCTAGGGCGGCTGCAAGGGGAGTGGTGATCGAGGAACCCCAACCAGAGAGAAGAAGCAAATTTCAGCATGATCTGTCCAGAGGAAGGCAAATTCTGGTCGTTCTGGAACTCCATCAAAGCAGGGCAGATCATCCCCACAGAGCAAAGGCAAGTCACCCATGCCATCTAGATACCCTAGAAGAAAGCTTCTCTCTGATTCCAGTGACTCCGATGAAGAAGGTTCATCCTTTGAGTCTTCTTTCGACACTTCCGGGACTCCAGTAGCCACCCCATCTCAGACTGCCACTGCAGGAAGATCAATTCTCAAACCTAGGGCTGTGGAGTTATCTGACCAAGCATTTGCTGATGCATTCCCTAAGGTTGTTTCCTTCTTGATTTTCAAGGATGGCTTCAATTTATCTCTGAGTTCAAAACTTTCTACCCTCGATTGGTTCAAGAATTTTATTTGAACATTTGGGTGCTACAAAAGGATTCAAGTCAGAGGTTAAAGGTGTTTCAAATCTTTTCACTTCTGAATTAGCCTTGAACTATTTCACTTCTGGTGAGGATTTTGTTTTATAAGTTCAACCTTCATGAGGCCTACACTCTTCTCACTGGTCTACCTCATGATAAGAAAGATTCCAGACAAACACATGTCACTCGGTTCAACACAAATCATTTCTCTCCTACACTCAGATTGGTACATCACATCCTTACCACCATTATCACTCCACAAGGTGGTGGTAGGAATAGGCTTACTGATATTCAAAGATTTGTGATGTATTGTATGAAGTAAAATGTCAAACTGAATCTGAATTTGATTATGTCTCAAATCATGTCTGAGACAATTCGGAAAGATCTTCATAGATCATTACCTTATGCTTCTCATCTAACAGCTGTCTTCAAACACTTTGGAGTTTCTTTTGTGAATGAAAAGGTTCAAAAGATTCCACAGAACAATATCTATGTTGCATCATTTGCAAAAATTTATGAGGTTCAAAGTTGAAGGTGATCAGGTGCTAAGAGGGCTGTTGTAGAACCACTGTAGAGCATGTAGAGAAGAACATGATCTAGATGTTGAGCTCCTTAGGTTGATCCGGTGGAACAGCCACATGTTGATCTAGAAATTCCTCATGAGATGCCAGTTCCACCTACACCTCATGCATCTCCACCTCCTTCAGATGTGCTTGTCCCTTCAAACTTTTTCCAACAATACCACAGTTCAGCCTCCACTTCATCTGGTGGATCCTCTATTCCTCCCAGCTGTATAAATTTCTCCAAGTTCAATTTGATAATCTCAACTCATCCATGAGAGAAAGTCTGCCAGTTTTGAACTTCGGATTCAAAGGTTGGAAAATATAGTGAATGGATAGTTTTTGAGACAACAAGAAATGGCTTAACATGCTACAAGGAGGTTCAACAAATTAGTTGGAACCTTGGGTGATGCCTCCACTCAGCTACAAAGTTTCAGTTTGATTTGCAAGCAATTTTGTCTACTATTTTGGAAAACACTCAACAAAGTATTCAAACTAGCAAAGATGCTGCGAATTAAGTGTCCAAGTGCCGTCTATCATTTGCTCACTTTGTTGAAGACATGGAAAAAAATGAAGGCTCACACTGCACATATTGATCAGGAGATAGCAGATCTCCGGACTGAGTTTAGCAACTTTTGGTAGAATAGCACAGCTCCTAGCTCATCATCTGCTCCTCCACCCATGACTCAAGCTTCAGTATCTTCCAAGAAAACATGTATGAAAACCATCAGAGGATGGAAGAACTTTTGCATACCAGGCTAACTACCATGCAAGCACAAATGAGATCCAATTTCAGTGCTCTGGAAGCAAGGATGAAGACAATTGAAAGCATATTACTCCCTCTTCCTCCTCCTCCTCCTCCTCCATCTTCATGATAGTTGTTTTCTTTTGATGATGTCAAAGGGGGAGAAGGGTTCTTTGGTATGCAATGTATGCTATTGGATGCTACTATATAGATTTTAGATTCTTTTTGTTGTGGATTCACATTACACTCTATGCTTGTATGCTTGATCTTTTTGGAAAGTGAAAATTGAATGACATGGTTGTTATTGATGTGATGGGAATTGGATGTCATTGTCATTTTTTTTATGCCATGGAAAAATGTGAATGAATGTTTTAAAGTCTCATGGTGAGAGAAAGAACAAAGATTATTCATGAATCATAGTTGCCATCATCAAAAAGGGGGAGATTGTTAGATCTCTGTTTTGATGTAAGTAGTAGTTCATACATATGTGGAAATCATGTTTCATTTATATATTTAACATTATTTTCCATGTGTAGCTCAAATAAAGTTCAAGTAATGACAGTGGTGTCAACACAACTCAAGTGGTGTCGACCAGTTCATGCATCCAGCAATCATATTATGAAGACAAGGTCCAGTGGTGTCGACACAGACACTGTGTGTCAACACTCACCCACTGTCCCAGAAGCTTGTTTTGAAGAAGCATCCAGTGGTGTCGACACAGGACACCTGTGTGTCGACACTCACCCAATGTCCCAGAAGCCCAGTTTGAAGCCAGTGCCTTGTGTGTCGACACATGCTTGTGTGGTGTCGACACACTTCGGATATTTTTCCAAATCTAAAATGCAGGGACATGTAGATGACTTTGGTTAGGTTTTTTGAGAGGGAATCATTGTACCCCCAAATCCCAAGAGATCTTGTGGACCCATGGGACTATAAAAGTCCTTTTATCCACTTCACTTGGGCACAACACACATCAGTTCTTCCAACTCCAAGGGTTTCCAGGCGATTTCAGAAGAGGGCTTCATCCTGGAGAATTGCTTCCAGATCTGAAGGAATTGGATCTTTGAGCATCTTGGATGATCCATCTCAAGAAGGATTTCCAGTCTTCAGAGTCTTCTTCCTGGAGCTAAAGTTGAAGAGCTGATCTCCCACCTTGAAGCAGAAACATGGAGATTCTAACCAAACATCTTCAACTTGGGATTCGATTGTTTAGTCTAGTTCTTTACTTCAAACTCATCTTATTGTGTGTGGTCTGTGATATTGAAGCAATCCTTGTGCCCAATTTCACTTGTGTATGGTTAGTATGAGATCTCTGCATCTCAAAGTGTGGGTGTTGTTCAATGTCTTTTCTGGACTGGCAAGGTAAGCCACTTTGTGTGGGTGTGTGGTTGGTGGATGTAGGATACATAATTGTGTAATCGAACCACCCTATATTCTTTATCTCTGTGGTTTGATTGCTTGCGCTAGATGCTTGATAGGCTCGTTGGTTCTTCACCATCTATCCTATTTAATTTGTACAGAATGGTGATTGAGCTTTAGATTAAGCCTTAATTCAAGTTCTCTAAGATTCTAATCTAGTAATTCTAAAATCCAATGAAATTTATTCAACCCCCCCCCCTTCTAGATTTCTTCATAGTAGAGTTTTCGCAATATTCAAATATAAAATGTGTGTGCATGTTTATATTCTCACTCACAACCATGTTATGAGATATATGCTGCTAGGTTCCTTGATGCTATGATATTTCCTGTGATGGTCCTCGTCGTACAAACCCGTTACCAAATAATGAGCTTGATCCGACTCCGCCTCCCGCAAACAGGCCAATGCCTCGCAAGGGATATCAACACACATGCCCGTGGAAATATAAAAGAACACACTGACGTATATATAAGATTGCACATCCCACACATATTTACATGATAATTACATAGCCAAGTCTCAACAAAAGTCAAAGTACAAAGTACTACAGCTAGGGGCATACCCCGAGGCACAATAGAAAGGAAAAATTACACTACTGGAGGAGCAGACCCAAATCTGCTATGATGCGGCTCCGAACTAGAAGAAGGACGAGAACCCTCCTACTCCCCTTCATCTAAAAGGAGTAGGGGTGAGCCTCACAAGTCACTGGCTCAGTAGGGAAACTCCCTCAAAAGTTGAAACAATATTAACCACATAGAAACAATAGTAAAGCATCTATCTAAACAATTAATGAAGCTATCTAAGCATGGTACTACAATTGCAATTAAATAACAAATCTACATTACCAATATGGATTGAACTTCCATAAATAAACGACAAACCATGCCCAGAAGTACAAGCTAAAGAAGGGTAACGCCAAACACGAGTCACGAAGACTGGTTCGTGACACCAGCTACTGACCTGGACAAGCAACACAGGTCTACCTCTCAGCCTTGCAGCCAAGGACGAAAGGTCCAGTTGCCGCTCCACCTCAATAGGGACAACAAACTGTGGAGACCAAGCAACACCACAACTGCATACCATACTGTTGCAACTCCATGCCTGGCACCTTTAAGGACTCCGGCACGAGCTCCCTTGTAATGTTGTGATTGTTTGGATTGTGGTTTAAGTGGTTTGTGGGCCAATGTGTGGCGAATGAGTTGTGTTCGGTGCTTTTTGCAGGTTGTTTGGGTGTGGTGGGTTGGGAATCCGGGCCCAAAACATCCACTAGTTCACTATCTGTGAATGTGATGGTGGTGTATGTCGAGATCTTAACGCAACAGAGCCGGGCATCATATTCATGTCACCACTGTTTCGGGTCGTTTGGATGCATACCTGCCGCGTGGCACGTGCAGAGCAGCCGATTGGTGTCAGCAGTGAGAAGGCGATGACCTACACCATTGCGTTCTTGTTGCGACATCCAGGTGCATCACGTTCTTAATTGTGAGGGGTTAAGAATCGTAGGTCGGTCAAATAGAGCAGAGGAAGCTCTGTTCGGCTAGGAGAGGGTTCCACAGCTAGTTTTTGGGCGATTCTAGAGGTTGGAGCTTGTTTTGGCGTGTTCTTGACGTGAGGACAATGCATGGAGTGTAGGAAAAACCGATTCGTGGTTGTGCTTCGCATACGCCATTTAGGTAGAGAGATTCCACTCTGTTTCTCATCTTAGATGGCATGTTAGTCATGTTTGATCCATGAAATGAGTTTAAGTTGATAGATAGCATGCTAGTGTAACTGTTGGACTGTTTATAAATGCTTTATGCAGATATTTGCATGGGTTTTTTGCGATTTCTGTCTGTGAAGATGACGGCCTTGTGTTCACGTTTGAACGTGACAGCCCGACTTGTCGCGTTCCAGTTCAGAACGCGTCGTATCGAGGCGTCGCATTCTAAAGGCAACAGAGTGCCCCGTTACCTTCTGGCTTCCGAGGGCTATAGGCCTATTTTGGGTTATGTAATTATCTCATGGCATTATTTTATGCATTTGAAGGTTGTAAGCAGTGCAATGACAATGTTGAGACTGACGATGGTCGCATGGCATGGTTTGTGTGTACGTGGCTAGTTAGGTAGTACGACGCCTTTTGTGGTTACCTTTCGAGTCGGATACCCCAGGTTCTTTGTGAGATAGGCAAATGGTGCTTGGAGTTTGTCCTGGTACAGTGTAAGTACCGACGAGGTCTGTGTCATCTTTCTGGACACCCTCACTCCTTAGTTTGAGTTGTACATCCGGCTGAGGGAAAGACGACAGTAGGACATCGACTTGTGTGTCGTGGTTGTGCTTGGTCGGTTGTAGCAAGATCTTGGTTTGGGGACGGACACCAGTAGACATACTGGTCCCCAACTAGTTCTTTTTTCGGAGTCTCACTTTAGAGAGCTCGGGCCGGAGTCCTTGAAGGTGCCAAACATGGAGCTATAGCGGTGTGGCCTACAGTTGTGTAGTTTTGTCTCCACAGTTTGTTGATTTTGTCGAGGTGGAGCGGTAGCTGGACCTTATGTCCTTGAATGTGAGGCTGAGAGGTAGACCTATGTTGCTTGTCCGGGTCAGTAGCTGGTGTTACGAACCAGTCTTCGTGACTCGTGTTTGTTGTTACCCTTCTATAGCTTGTACTTTTGAGCATGGTTTGCCGTTTATTTATGAAAGTTGAATCCATGTTATTTGTGTAGCATTCATTATTTAATTGTAGTTGTAGTTCCATGCTCAGATAGTTCTAGTAATGATTTATATAGATACTTTACTTCTGTGTCCCACATGTTTAGTGTTGTTTCGGCTTTTGAGGGAGTTTCCCTACCGAGCCAGTGACTTTTGAGGATCACCCCTACTCCTTCCGGTGAGGGAGAGCAGGAGATTACACATCTGTCTTCTAGTTTAGAACTACATCGTAGCAGAGTTGGGTGACGCCTCAAGTAGTGTAATTTTCCTTTCTATTGTGCCTTGGGGTATGCCCCAGGCTGTGGTACTCTGTACTTTGACTTTTGTTGAGACTTGGCTATGTAAACTTCATGTAAATATGTGTGAGATGTGCAATCTTATATATATTCAATGTGTTCTTTTATATTTCCACAGACATGTGTGTTGATATACCTTGCGAGTCTTCGGCTTGTTCGCGGGAGGCGAAGTTGGATCAAGTTGGTTATTAGGTTAGCGGGTTTGAACAACGAGGACTGCCATAGTTGGTATCAGAGCAAGGTCCGTATAAATATGAAGGAACAAGGAGATTTACATAGCCTGATCTCTACTTTAGTCCATTGCTGCTAGTTGACCGTGGTTTTGTATTGATTTGTTAGTATGTTGTGTGGTTTGGAATGTTGTATGTGTAGGATTTGAAATGGCCAATAGGAGAGATTGGGGAGGTGGTGGAGATGAGCCGGAAGAGTCTACACATCAGTTGATTGAGAGATTATGGGAGAGTATTATAGAGATACAGACGAGGTTAGACCAGTAGGCTTCATGCCAGCCAACAGCACTAGGATCTAGGACCACAGGTTGTTGAGGAGGCAGTGCCAATATTAGTAGCACCACCCCCGCCACCACCAGGAGTCGAGATACCCCTAGTTGTACCAGTGCGTCCAGTCAGTGCAGAGGAGCCTATATGTTGGTGGAGAGATTCTTAAGGTTGCAGCCACCCACGTATACCGGAGGTCCCAATCCAGATACAGTGGATCACTAGGTGCACGAGATAGAGTAGGTTTTGTTACCATGAGGTGTCCACAAGAGGACAAGTTATTTTAGCCACATATCAGTTGCGAGGGTTTGCACAGGAGTGGTGGAGGTTGAATATGCAGACAGTGTTTGCAAGCAGGACGGAGTGTTGCCCAGATGGCAAGCCCAGAGGGGGGGTGAATGAATTGCCTAAAATTCTTTCATGTAATAATTCTTGTAAATAAAACACTAGACAAACAACACTAAGATTGATAGTTAGAGTTAGTGTTAATCAACACAAAGAGAACAATCACACATACAACAAGAAATTTTATCCTGGTTCGGATCTCCTATCCCAAGGAGTCCTACGTCCAGTCCCCAAGCAACCACTTGGGATTCCACTAAACAAGGGTACAGTCCCCTTAAGGACACTTATACATCTAGCCGCAAATGGCCTTCTCTTCTCAACCAGAAGAGGAACAACACCACCTCTACCAACATGTCTTCTCTTCACACCAGAAGAGGATCAACCACAAAGAATGAGTTGTAGAGGAAGGCCCTAAGACCAAGCTTATAATCACTTGCTTGATCTGAGGCGAAGTCTAAGAGGCACAAGATGATTACAAAGTGGACTCTCTCTCAGATCTATGCAAGCTCTCAAAAGGCAACGCACTATTCTCACAGAGAGCTAAGAGCTACAGAAAAGTTGGATTGGACGAGCTGGCTCTTATTGTTCTTCAGGTGACTGGAGTTTCAAGCTTCTCAAAGGTCAAGAGTTGAACTGTCTTATTACTTTGCATGGAGTCACCAGTCTTTTATTTATCTTCTTTGAAATAATTTTGATCATTGCAGTATCCGTTGAAATATCTATTGTCTCACAACTTCATGCACGTTAGAGAGATGGTCCGAAGCAGGAGCAGGTGAGCTTGCAGCCATTAATTCTTGGATTAATACACCTTCAAGGAAAGACTGTCTGAATCTTCTATCTTCTTGTCAGGTTGACAGGTCCATCTTTGACGTGCATTTCTACAAAGTCCTGGACACAATAAATGTTGACACATAGACACTTCTCTTTGTCTAAGTTGTCAGTCAACATTAGTAGTAGGCTATATGAACATACACCAACAAGGAAATGTTTACTGTCATCATATAACGCGAGACTTTGTGTGACAATTGAGGTGGGCAAGGATATATCGCGCGAAAATAATGTACCATCACAATAAATGTTCAAGACTACAAGATAGTGTGATACGCGGGAAAATTTGAATTCCACAGAGATTTGAAAATTTACAATTGAGTATTATAAAGGATAACTATATTCAAAATTCTATGAGAAGATAAGATAGTATTTGTCACTTATTTAAACCATTATCATTGTGAAAAGAGTTGATATATATATAAATGAACTCTATGTTGAAATAGAGTCAATGCAACCAAAATCCATGCATAAATAGTGAAATTCGTTATTCTGTACATAATCGTTATATGAATGAAATTGATATACAGACGTAATCGTTGTTTTAGTGAGGGAATAGTTGTTTGAGTAAAATCGATAATGAAATCATTGTTTTATAGATGAAACCGTTGTTTGAGTGAAATCGATCATGAAATTGTCGTTTCAATGAAATCGATAAGGAAATCTTGCTTAAGTGAAATCGATCTTGAAATCGTTGTTTCAATGAAATCGATAATGAAATCGTTGTTTAAGTGAAATTGATCATGAAATTGTTGTTTCAATGAAATCGATAAGGAAATCGTTGTTTAAGTGAAATCGATCATGAAATCATTGTTTCAATGAAATCGATAAGGAAATCATTGTTTAAGTGAAATTGATCATGAAATCATTGTTTTAATCAAGAAATCATTGTTTAAGTGAAGTGAAATCAATGTATCAATGAAGTTGTTGTTTTACTTATGAAATCGTTGTGAGACCAAAATCGTTGTTTCACTTATGAAGTCGTTGTTTCGACCAAATCGTTCTTTAAGTGAAAGCAAATCGTTGTTGTGATCAAATCATTCTTTAAGTGAAAGTAAATCGTTCTTTAAGTGAAAGTAGATCGTTGTTGCGATCAAATCGTTCTTTAAGTGAAAGCAAATCATTGTTGTGATCAAATCGTTCTTTAAGTGAAACCAAATCGTTGTTGCAATCAAGTCGTTCTTTAAGTAAAAGCAAATCGTTGTTGCGACCAAATCGTTCTTTAAGTGAAACAGAATCGTTGTTCTTATGAAATTGTTATTTAAGTGAGTTATGAAATCGTTGTTGCGATCGAATCGTTGTTTCTATGAAATCGATGTGCACTTAGACAAAAAACATATGCAATGAATTTCAGATAGTAGTGTGTGAGGATAACTTACAGATTTTGCTAGATTTATTTCCTATGGATAAACTTCACAAAAAGTGTTAGAGAATACTTTTCAAGGTTTTGTTAATCACCAAAAAATACATGTATAATTAATAATAATTATATGGAGATGGACTGATTATCACGGAGGACTTTATTACTTGGGCAGAGTCTTTGGCAGTATTTAATCATACATTCTTTCCAATGCAAATTCAGCAAGCTAAGAGGGAACAGTTCAGAATATTGCACAGGAAAACTTGTCAGTCTTGGAGTACCAGATGTTGGTTCATGGCTTTGAGTACATATGCACCCTATGTGGTTACAGATAATGCTATGATGGTAGAGTACTTCATCTGAGGATTGCGGCCAGAATTGTAGAATGTGCTGATTCTCTTATGTACAAGACTGTGGAGGAGGCAGCGCAACGGGTAGTCATTTTAGAGAGGTCTGTACAGGCTCATCAGTAGGGGTAGTCGGGTAGCTTTCGGTTACCCCAACGATCCCCAGGTGTTAGCAGGGTAAGGCACCAGTAGGACCATCTTCTTCAGGGTTCAGCAAGTGGAGTTTGAAGTTGAAGAGGATATTTCGAGGACGAGGAGGTGGTAGGCAGCAGACTTTCCAACAGGGGCGAGGCCTTAGGCCAGAGGTGGAGGAGTCACAGTAGAGTACAACGAGGCAGCCCGTGGTTCCTTCGAGCTATAGATGTTATAATTGTGATCAGCCGAGGCATTTGATCCGGAATTGTCCCTATCCCAGGGAGTATGGTTATGGTAGAGGAGTGCAGCAGTAGCAGCCCCAGCAGCCACCAGTATAGTGAGGTAGAGGACCACCTTTTCAGCGAGGTTGAGGATGGGTCATGGCGATCACCTGGGCACAGGCGGAGGCTTCTAATATGATTGAAGGTATAATACCTATTTTTTGAATTTTCAGCAAGAGTTTTGATAGATCCAGGTGCTTCGCACTCTTTTATTTCTGAGGATTTTATGGATTGCATGGTACATCCGTTGGAAGAGAGGCAGTGTGAATTGGTGGTAGAGGTTCTTTTCACGCAATTACATGCTTACTTCTTGTTATTTGGATGAGGTCCTGATAGTGATACAGGGGAATCAGTTGTCAGTGAGACTATATACTTTACAGTTGAAAGAATATGATATGATTTTGGGTATGAATTGGTTAGAAGCTTATGGGGCAATGGTAGATTGCAGAAAGAAAATTGTCAAATTTTGCCATCCTAGTGGAGTTGTGTTTGAATTTTAAGGTATGCCATTTTATACTCCAAAGTTTATGATTTTTGCACTTAGGGCTAGGAAGTTGATAAATGCTGGTTGTGTGGCATACTTAGCTTTAGTAAGTTTAGTTGGATCCAATAAGTCAGTTGAGGTAGTTCCAGTGGTTCGAGAGTTTGTGGATGTATTTCCAAAGGATTTGCCAGGGTTAGCCTCACATAGAGAGGTAGATGTTATAGTGGAACTACAACCAGGTTGTATGCCAATCGCAAAGGCACCGTATAGGATGGCACCAACAAAGTTAAAAGAGTTAAAGAAGCAGTTACAAGAATTTTTGGAAAAAGGTTTCGTCAGGCCTAGTCACTCACCTTGGGGAGCTCCAATATTGTTTGTAAGAAAGAAAGATGGCAGTCTTAGAATGTGCATAGATTATCAACAATTGAATAAAGTCACTATCAAGAATAAGTATCCATTACTAAGGATTGATGATTTATTTGATCAATTGCAGTCAGCTAAGGTGTTCTCCAAGATTGATTTGAGGACTGGATATGATCAATTAAGAATCAGAGAAGGAGATATTAATAAGACAACCTTCAAAACAAGATATGGTCACTATGAGTTTGTGGTGATGCCATTTGGGTTGACTAATGCACTGACAACTTTCATGAATTTGATGAACATAATATTTCATCCATATTTGGACAAGTTTATTGTGGTTTTCATAGATGATATACTGGTGTATTCGACAATAGAAGAAGAACATGCAGCACATTTGAGAGTTACTTTGCAAACCTTGAGAGAGCATCAGTTGTATACTAAATTTGGTAAATGTGAGTTCTGGTTGTGAGAAATTCAATTTTTGGGTCATGTGATTTCAGTAGAAGGCGTAGCAGTGGACCTAGCCAAGGTGGAAGCAGTTATGGAATGGGAAGAGCCGATGTCAGTTATTGAAATCAGAAGTTTCTTAGGCTTGGCAGGATACTACAGACGCTTCATTCAGGACTTCTCCAAGATTGCAACACCTATGACCAGGTTAACTAGAAAGGGAGCACCATTTGTTTGGACAACAGATTGTTGAAGGAGCTTTATGGAATTAAAGAGAATACTTACTACAACACTGGTATTAGTATTACCATCAGGTAGTGGAGGGTTTGTACTGTACATAGATGCTTCCAGAAGAGGACTTGGAGCGGTATTGATGCAGCATGGTAAAGTTATGGCTTATGCATCCAGGCAGTTGAACCGGCATGAAGAGAACTATTCAACCCATGATTTAGAATTGGCAGCTGTGGTCTTTGCAATGAAATTGTGGAGGCACTATTTAAATGGTGATAGGTTCGAGATTTTTACATATCATAAGAGTTTAAAGTATATTTTCTGCCAGAAGGATTTGAATCTCCAATAGCGTAGGTGGATGAAATACTTGAAAGATTATGACTTCAGTTTGGCATATCATCCCGGGAAGGCAAATGCAATGGCAGATGCATTGAGCAGAAAAGCAGTATTGAGCCAATTGATGATCAATGAATGGAAGTTGTATGAAGATATAGCAAAGAATTCTCTATTTGTTCCAAATAATCAATGGCGAGTAGTGTTGGCTAGCAGTGCAATTGAACCATCAATATATTAGCAAATAGTGGAAGTTTAGAGAATAGATGAGAACCTGACAGAGATTGTAAAAATAGAAGGTGTCACTATTGATAATGACTGTGTGGTTAGATTCATAGGCAGGTTTTATGTTCCAATGGAAGCAGAGATCAAGCAGCAAGTTTTGGAGGAGGCACATAGATCCAAGTATGCCATTCATCCAAGCAGCACAAAAATGTACCATGATTTGAAAAAGCACTTTTGGTGGCCGCATATGAAGAGAGAGATAGCAGAGTTTATTGCAAAATCCTTGATTTTTCGGCAAGTAAAAGCAGAACATCAAAGGCAAAGAGGATTGTTACAGTTGTTGCAGATCCCACAATGGAAGTGGGATGATATTGCTATGGACTTTGTGAGGTTTACCCAGGACAACATTAGGGTATACTGGTATTTGGGTATTTGTTGACAGATTGACCAAGGTATGCAGGCTATTAGCTGTGAGCATGTCATGGACAATGGACAGGTGGCCAGACTGTATGTGGACAAGATAGTACCATGCATGGTATCTTAGTGTCATTGTTTTAATAGAGATCTGAGGTTCACATTTGATTTATGAAGGAGTCTACAGTGGGTAGTTGGCACCGAATTGAGGTACATTTTTTTTTTAGTATTTTTTTATGATAAATACCTGAAAGGGAAAGCAGAGAGCACTCACCCCTTCAGAGAAGGGATGAGTTGTTCACTCCACCGCCATTCACCTAACAAAAAAATTTATTATAACTGAAAATAAAGATACAAATATAGAGTACTCATGGCCGAATAGAAGGGAGCCCCATCTTATCAAGACGATAGGGTCCCTTAACAAGAGGAGGGAGACTAAAAGCAGACATCCATAGACAGATAACATCCACAGATAGATGGGAAGACTAAAAGGACTATCCAAACAATTAAAGACATGTTGCCAGCTTGTTGTTTATAATAGGGAGGCAGCTGGGAGCATCATTTAGGGATGGTAGAATTCGCATATAATAACAATTATCATGCAAGTATCAGGATGGCACCGTATGAGGCTTTATATGGCAGACCATGTAGAACACCCTTAAATTGGCACGAAGTCAGAGAAAGACAAGTTATGGGGCTAGAGTTGATCCAACAATGCACAAAAATGGTCAAGTTTATAAAAGAAAAACTTCAAACAACTTAGAGTCGCTAGAAGAGTTATGCAGACACCAGACGCAGGACATTATAGTTCGAGGTTGGTGACTATGTATTTTTGTGAGTTTCTCTTACAAAAGGTGTTCTATGGTTTAGTAAGAAAGGTAAGTTAAGTACGAGGTATGTAGGTCCATTCCAAATTGCAGAAAGAATTGGGGAAACAACATACAAAATAGATCTCTTAGTGGATTTTACAGATGCACACGATGTCTTCAATGTGTCCATGTTGAGAAAGTATATTCGGGACCCATCACAGGTGGTTAGTTACGCTCGAGATGATTTAAAGCCAAATATGTCAATGCTGGAGTATCGAGTGTAGATTACAGGATGGAGAATACAAAAGCTGAGAAATAAGGAAATAGAGTGGTAAAGATCAGATGAGAAAACTGGCAAGGAGGGGAGGATACATGGGAGTTGGCAGAAGAAATGTACAAAGCATATCCATACTTGTTTGAGTAAGCTTTTAATTCTTCTTAGGCGGTAGTTCCATACATGAGTAGTTTGTGGTTGAGTGTTATGGTTTTTTTTTTTCTAGATTTCGAGGACGAAATTTCTTTTTAGGTTATAGTAATGTAACGTCGTGATCGTTCGAATTGTGGTTTAAGTGGTTTGTGGGCCAATATGTGGACAAAGAGTTGTGTTTGGTGCTTTTTGTAGGTTGTTTGGGTGTAGTAGGCTAGGAATCCGGGCCCAAAGCACCCACTGGTTCACTATCTGTGAACGCGATGGTGGTGTATGTCGTGATCTTAACGCGACAGAGCTGAACGTCGTGTTGATGTCGCCTCTATTTGGGGTCGTTTGGCTGCATGCCCGCCGCGTGGCGCATGTAGGGCAGTCAGTTGGTGTCATCAGCGAGAAGGCAATGGCCTACACCGTCGCGTTCTTGTCGCGACAGCCAGGTGCGTAGCGTTCTTAACTGTGAGGGGTTAAGAACCGTAGGTTGGGCAAGCAGAGCAGAGGAAGCTCTGTTCGGCCAGGAGAGGGTTTTGCAGCTGGTTTTAGGTCGATTATGAAGGTTGGAGCTTGTTTCGGTGTATTCTTGACGCGAGGACATCGCACGGAGTGTAGGAAACGCCAATTAGTGGTTGTGCTTTGCATATGTCACGTAGGTAGGGATATTCCACTCTGTTTCTCATCGTAGATTGCATGTTAGTCATGTTTGATCCATGAAATGAGTTTCAATTGATAGATAGCATGCTAGTGTAATTGTTGGACTATTTATAAATTATTTACTGATATGTTTGCATGGGTTTTGTGGGGTTTCTGGAGGTGGAACCCTGGTTTGGGGCTCTATCGGTGAAGGCGACTACTTCGGGTGTCGCATGCTGAATGCGACAGCCCGACCCGTTGCGTTCCAGTTCAGAACGCTCTATATCGAGGCATCGCGTTCTGAAGGCGACAGAGTGCCCCGTCGCCTTTGATGATCAGTCTGTCCCCATGTAATTTTAATTAATTATATATTTATTTTGGTGATTAACAAAACCATGTCAAAGATTATAACACATATTCCATAAGTCTTGAGCACAGGAAATACTACAGGAAAATCAAGCAAATTTGGAAAGTATCTGGAGCAATATTAAATTCAGCATGAAATTTCTCTAAGTCCACATCGATTTTCCTTATGCTACATCGATTTCAGTAGAACTGTAAAGATTTCATAAGTGCCTTAACGATTTCCTCATAAACTGAAACATCGTTTAGATTTAAACAGAAATCGTTCCATAACGATTTGCTCATCGCAACGATTCCTTAAGTCATCGTAACGATTTGCTCATCGCAACGATTCCTAAGGTCATCGTAATGGTTTGCTCATCGCAACGATTCCTTTAGTCATCGTAACGATTTGCTCATCGCAACGATCCTTAGTGTAATCACGGGATTGTGCTCCCCAAAAAGGTGTATGTATGAAGGATAGGAAAACGTATCGTGATCGCCACCAACGTAGTCGCGAAAGGATGTATGGATGAAGAGGCGGCTGACTACTTTGGAAAAGGAAAAGAGGAAAGAGGGCATACCTTCTTCTGGAAGGCGACAAGATGGTGGTCGCCTCCCTCTTACCTGAATGCGACGTGAAGAGCGGCACCTTCTTGGTCGCAACAGCCTTGTGGTCGCCTTCTTCTTCAATGGATGGAAGTTGCAGGTTCTTTCTTCTTGATCCTCAGCAGGCCAAGGGGCAAGAGCCTCACACTTTCCTTGTCTTCAGGTACCTGCCAAGATCATGCAAACAGAGTCAAACAGAGAAAAACCATTAGAAATTCTTGCATGTAGTATCTATTCAAAAGAAAAACAAGTAAACATGCACAATCATGAAAAGAACTCACTGGGTGGGGGTTTTAACCCCTTTGGGTGATTAAAGAAGGTGGGTGTTGTGTGTTCTAATGCAAATCTACGAAAAGAAGGGTCCTATGCATGCATGAAAGAAGAGAATAATGAAGAGAAAGGAGAGAGAAAGTGTAGCTGGGGAGAAAACCCCTGGGGGGCAGTTCCTGGTCGTCTGGAGAGGGAGCTCTCTTCTTCGGAGTTCGAGCTCCTTGCAGGGGAAGAAGCACACCGGTCTTGCCTCAAAAGATGGAGTATTGAGATAGTTATAGGTGATTATCCTGGAAGGGCTGTGAGAGGAATAACGGGAAAGTCCGAGTTTGGGTATGTATGGCCGTGCATCGGCGATTGGAACTCGGAAAGGAGGCTTTAAGGAAGGTCTCCACGAGTTTTTGGTGGGATTTGTACATGATTTGGATGACCAAAAGAGGAATATCCATGTATGGCATGTGTCCAAGTCATGCTCGGAAGGATTCCCTGCATGGGATCCAGAATGCGACGGCCATCTGGTCGCTATCAGGGTGGCGACGCCTTGATATGTCGCCTTCCTTACATGGAAGGTGACTTTTAGTCATTTCTGGTGATTTTTTAGGGAATTAAAATGCCTATTTATGAACGCGACATATCGAGGTGTCGTCTTCTTTAACGCGACAGGGGGGCTGTCGCCTTCAGGACTTTTGAGTATGCGGCAATGCAATGTGTCTGATTCCCAGGCACGGCCATCAGAATGACGTGCGGTTTGAAACGTCGGACTCTGACTCAGAGAGCTACAAGATGATGATGAACGGATTGATTTTGACCGGAAGACCCCACCAGGGCGATGAACTGATGAAAAGGATGTCATGATCGGAGAAAGCCAGCTTGACGATGATGAGCCAACGTGGGGCATCGATGATATGACAAGAAATTTGCTCGACTTATGGTCAGAAATGGGTGTCTACAGATTGCCCCTCCTTGACGCTGCTTTGCAAGGGAGTGGAGCGATAGTGGAGCGAAGATGCATGAATGACGATGTAGCGGAATGAAGCGAAATGAGCTGAAAAGTGGGCATCAAGGTAAAGAGACACCCATTCTGAACGAATAAGCAGCGAGAACTCTCCGACTAACTTCGAACACGGCTAGGGACAGAATGTGGAGGATGGTTTCCAATTTGGATGAATAAGGTCAAAAAAAAAGAGAAATCACAACCTGATGATTCAGAGTACCCTGGCTATCTTTAGCATGCAGGTTTCGTTCATTAGGGGATTGGGGCTGCCTGGCGGGTCGATTCGACTATGGCCTTCGAGCGATTCATGATGAATGAGCGGATCGGGGGTAAAGGGATGACTGTTATATGAATGGGGATGAGAGGAATCCTGAATAGGAACCATACTCACAAACTAGACCGAGCACCTAGCTCGAGGAAAACATTCACATTCAGAATGGAATGAAATTCTTGTCTTGGGGAATGAGGATCTGAGTTAAAACATCATTGGAAGCTAGCTTTGACAAATCATGAAGCATGAAGCTCAAAGTCCTACATGATGCATGCTGGGCTAAAAGAAAAGAAATCGTAAAATGAATGCAAAAAAAGGAGAAAATAACAAATACTCAAGGATAATATTGCTAGACAATATGAGCAAGGGTCAAGATACTTCGCAACCCCGGCGTGCGATAGAATCCATCGTCCCCGAGTCATACCACCCAACGGCCTATCCATCGATTAGCAGTGTGCACCTAGATCATCCTTGTTTTTGGTGAAGGGGAACTCAGATCCAAGAACACACTGGGAACCATCCGTCCTTGAGGTGATATAATAGCGTAGATATCATATAGTAATGCAAAGGATCAGGTTAGAAATACCTACCTGTACTTACCTGGCGAGTCGTCTCTTTGATTTTCTTTTTTTGTATTTTTATGGATTTTTCAAATAATCAGCACGATAAAATTGAAATGCACCAAGTGAAAAGCATTAAAGCATAAGTGCAACAGAGAAGCAATCAACAATGACTTGAAAGAAATGGGTGGGAGACTGCATACTGGTCAGAACGCGATAGACTTTTGACCAGAAGGCGACGCTTCCTGTGTCGCCACCTGAAGGCGACATGTCGATGTGTCGTGACCATAGGATTTGCGGCCAGAGTTCCAACAGCAACCCGAATTGCCCTTTTGACTCCCACTTGGACTCTTAGTGCTCTCTAATCAATGTCCCACTCCTATTAGTTTCTTCTCTACCCTTTCCAACCATGAATAGGAGTCCTATGACTCTATAAATAGGGGATGAGAGGCTCCAAATTCGTAGCTCACTCTCTCTCTCTTCTTCTCTTCAAGTTTGAAGCTTTCATGGCCATGAAGAGAGCTCCAAGTGCTCTCATGGGGGAGGAGGCGGCTTATGAAGGTCCGAAGCGCGCTCGGATGATCTATGGCACTCTTACAAGGTTGACGGACGTCCCCAACCACCTGAGCAAGAACAAGGATGTGAGAGAGGTAAGTAGATTTGCAATTTTTCATGAATTTTCACTCTGAATTTCTTCATTAATTCTTTGTTCTTCTTCTTCTCCTCTCTTTTCCTTTTTTTTTTCTTCTTCTTTAGCTCTTCCCCGCTCCCGCCGTTATTCCAAACTCACGTGGATAACCCTTATGATCAAGGCCTTACCCATGTTTGTGATCCGATTCTTAAGAGAGTGGGGTTTGGGGGTGTTTTGATAGCGGCCCACAACTACCACAAGATTTCTTTGATTGGCATAGTATTACGGCCTTAGTTGAGCTTTGGCACCCGCAAACCCATACCTTTATTTTCCCCAAATTCGAGGCTACCGTCCTTCTTGAGGAGGTCGAGGCTTTCTTAGCTCTCCCTAAGACCAAGCGGGGGGATGAGCAAAACATAAGCTATACCATGGAGCCTATCAACCCGAAGCTTGTTCTAGGTGAATTCATGACGGATCCCGGTGACGTGCACACCATGATTAGCCCTCAATTCGTTCACCTTGTGTCGTTGTCTAAATGGGTCATATCTCAATGTAAGAACAAGAGCGTGGACCACCGAGAAATTGCTAAGGCCGTAGCCATTTGCTTTTGTGGGGTGGTACTCTTCCCGTCCGGAGATCACCTCATAGACTACGTGAGATTGAGTGCTATAAGTGGGGTATGGCAGGGTCTTTCCCTCTCCCATGTGGTTTTTGCTTACCTATATGTGGGTCTTACCTCGGCCTCTACGAGGGGTTTCCTTTATGGCTCTATGATCCTTTTGGAGTGTGGTTGGGAGTGAGGATAAGGTTTAAGCCTGTAGACAACCCCACTACCGATAGCCGGATCTTCGGGTGCCATCCACTGTGCTTCATTGGCGGGGCGGCCAAATTCCCCGATAGAGTTATGTGCAGGACAGTGGATAAGAAGACAAGGAGCGCATGGTGGCACCATTTCAGCACCCTCCCGGTGGGGCACTTCACTTTGGACATCGCGGCACTACGCGGAGCGGAAGTCCGACTTCCACTTGGACGTGGATTGGACCTACAACTTGTGGTGAACATGGCGACGGTGCTCTACAACCCACAACGGGGCTACCTTCAGGTTGGGAAACCACGGACCAAGGTACTCCTGCCGTCTCACTTGTCTCCGATGAAGAAGCGGCGCTTGGGAGATCCGAGGACGAGCCGGCCGTGCGGAGTGCGTTGGCCTTATGGCGGGCGTGCGCAATTCACGTACTACCACCGACGCTGCAGGAGGAGAGGGAGATGTACCAGGCGTACCTTCGAGAGCATGAGAAGCTTCGGTCGCTTGGGGGGGCCGTGAGCTTGAGAGAGAGAGAGTTGATTGTATTTTTGAGAGTTTTGGAGGGACTTGATGTAGTGAAAGTGAGATACATGTTGCTTTTTCTTCCTTATGGCCTTTATTTGATGTAAGCATTGGAAATTTATGATGGAAATTGAATTTCTAAGGGCTTTGCACAGACTAAGAAGGCGACATAGGGGGTGTCGCCACCTTGAATGCGACAGGTCAACTGGCGTGACCTCTGAAGTGAACGCGACACAGAGGGTGTCGCGACCTGAAAGAAGGCGACAAGCCCCTTGTCGCGTTGACAGGCCGAGAGGGGTTTGAATTTGGGGCCCAGCGCCCCTTCTCTCTTCACGCTTTCTCTTCTTCCCTTCTTTCTTCCTTCTCCGGCGATGATTTCCCCCTTTCCGGCTCTCTCCTCCGTCCGACCTCCTTCCCTCCGGCGATCGCCGGCGACAGCGGCGGTGGCGGCCCCCTCCTAACTCTTCCCCTCGTTTCCTTCTCTCTTCTCCCCTCTATTTCCGGTGGTGTAGCAATAGAATGTGGGCAAGGTGGAGATGGCGGCGGCGGGAGGCGACGCACGAAGAAGACCATACGGCGTCGCCAAGTGGATGGGGCTCAAGAGGACCCCCGGCCGTGCCGATGGAGAAGACATCGCCGGCGGCGCTGGGCGAGGATGACCCATCGGGCCCAAAAGGTAGGTTTCTAAGCCTTAAGCCATGCGTGTGGGATGGGGAGAGTGCAAACGGCCGGGAAATGGGTGTTGCCCGTCTCCCGATCTCCCTGGTAACGCGACAGAGTGTCTGTCGCATTACCAGTGGGAAGGTGACAAATTCCCTGTCGCCTTTTAGAAGGCGACAGGTCGACCTATCACCATCAAGATTCTGAATGGGACGGGCTTCCCGTCGCCTTCAGAAGGCTACAGAGACCCATCGCTATAACAGTACTGAGACCCTTTTTGTGACGGCCCTCATTATACCGGTACGGTTATACCAACCCGTCGGTATAGCGAGTGCTGCCAGCCACAGTGGGACATTTACCCAACGATACAACAGCTGAGATACACGCGAATATATAAACAGAGTAGCGGAAGTAAAAGAGAACTATCTCCATTCATTCATCATCCACATTAATCATACATGCAGTTTACAATTTGCAAAAGGAACTAGAGTTCACACGAATTAGATTGCTGAAATAGAAATACAAAATGTCCACATATTACATTCTTTTAATGATAATTCTAATACAATGTTCAAGTACATACTAAGAAGTACACAGTCACAAAGATCTCAAAACTGGCTAGTCTCCACGCTCGGAGTCCGTCTCTGCTGCCTCCTCCGAGGGTACTGTGTCACCAACTATACCTGTACGCCGAAGCAAGGAGTGAGTCCAGGGACTCAGCAAGTAACACTATGCATGATATACACGTACAAGTCCTAGCGGTTTCTACACGCACATTACAATTAGTAACACATAGCATGCTAGTCCATTTAAGTTTTCAACCTATCATGAAGGTTCTACAATTTTATACATAACGCATGCTTTCAGATTTCAAAAATAACATTCACCTATCACATGGTCTCTATTCAATTCACTCATGAGACTTTAATCGAACGTGAGAGCTATTGACATGAACAATTTGCATACATGAACGGGGAACATAATTAGCATGGATTCCACATGTTCTTAAGTACATACATAACTTTTTTATCATACTTTAGGTTTCTGATCTCACATGGTCCAATGACTATAACCCTACACATGAAAGCTACAACGTTGCTTAAACATAGCACATGAACAATCCATCATGCCATTTTACTCACATACTCATTTGTTGTTTCTAACATGGATTCTAAACACTTTTGCACACACAAACATGAGAATAATAACATGCATTTTCTGAATTCACTTGTTTCAGATTTAGTTTCACATGGTTTCTATAACACATTTACATATCTAAGATTTCACATTTTTCTTTACACTAGTCCCTCTTTCACATGGTTCACTTTTACATACACATTCACATATCACTTACACATTTACACATGGTCACATACACTTTACACATTACACTTTACACATATTTTAGTGCCGTGACACATAGTCCAAACCACCAAAGAAGGACACAAACACATCACATCACATAGACGCCATCTAGGCAATACAATGGCGACTCTTGGACTGCGCAGACCGGGAGAACAAGTCTCCACCCTAACCAGTGGTACTTGTCCACCTCCAGGATTTCCCCTAATGCCCTTAGGGTCACTTAACACAATGAACTTTCTCAGGGGGACTTTTCCCTGATACGGCTCCACTGCCTTCTCGGAAGCAGTATCACATTGGCACAGTTTACACTTTTACACATTTACCGTTTTACACATGGTTTTACACTTGACACTCTTCATTACATTCACACTTTCTTACTCACATGAACACCTCTGTTTTTCCTAACATGGTACTACAGAGTTTTCAAGGTTCAACACATAGTAAACACATCAATCATGCTGGGTTTAAACAAAATCTAATCACATTTCGATCATATGCACGAATTATCACATTTCACATGAAAGCACATAACTTTTTATTTACTGTTCCAATTGACCTGAAATTTTAACCATGCTTTTTCGGGTTCCAAATCATACCCTCAATTTTCAGATTTTTCTGAGCTAAATAGGATTTACAGAAAATCAAACACCTAATTAGCATATTATTCACAACTTAAGCTAACATGGGTCTAACACATTTGAAATTCATCCACTTACTGTTTTGCACAGAGAACACTAACGCATGATTTCAGAATACAACATC